>QLOI01006931.1:0-11548 GCA_003313605.1 Tuber umbilicatum
GCCCCCCCATGACCCTCAGAGCCACAACATCATCCTCAACGTTCAAAGAATGGTCCTCGCACCCTGGTACTCTAAAGAACTACCTCTTCATGCCTAGCAAGTGTCCCCACCCGTTCATGGGACTAGACCACTTCACCGCGGGCCGTATACACCAGATGCGCTGAGGCAAAAGTTACCTTGCAGCCCATTCCAACTGGTTCTGGGCCGAAATCGACCCAACCTGCAGAAGGTGCCTTTCCCACCCAGAAGAAATGGAGCATGCCATACTCCTTTGCCCCTCCGCCCAAGCTCTCCACTCTACCCAAATGTCCGTGGTTAAGTCCTGCAACCGGGACGCCCCACGTTGGACCTCGGTCCTCCTCCTACTCGAACTACGCTACTTTATTCACGCTGCACGCCTGCACTGCCCGCCAAACACAGGATTCCGCCTCCCTGGGTCACCGCCCTCTTCGACCCTCTCTCCACCCCACTCCCCATACCTTCCAAATGCTACCCCGCCAGGATACCCTCTCTCTTCAGTTTCCACGGACTCTGACTAAAAACAAATGGCCCCGTGGTCTCGTCACCAACGAAACCTCCTGCGCGATGGACAAATAATTCCCCAAAGACATAGCGGGATTAGGATCGATCTTTCGAGTAGTCTTTGGAATATCTTTCGTTGTTAGTCACCGCATTGGGTGCAAGTTTCAGTTATTTCTTGAATAGGTTTTATATGTTATAGGGCAATCTTGTTGGAAAAGAGGGATTTCTTTTAGTTGTTTTGTATTTTGTTTTATAGGTTTTCTTACACCATAGCTTAGCTTGGGTTTTTTTTTTTTTTTTTTTTCCATCATATCTTTATTGATTCTGGCCCAAAAACGGACATGCAGCTCGCGTTATGGCATACAAAAAGCCTTAATTCCAACGCAGTAACAAATAAAATAACAAAACTCAAATAACGAAAGCAATCCTTCAATATGGGAAAACAAAATCCCCAGCATCGCCAACAATGACTAACGTAGGAAGTAAAGTAACCTCAAACCAAAACAACAGCCCAGTCCAAGGAGAGTCATAAGTAAAGAAACCGATCATCATAATCACCACCCATAGCCAACGCCATGGGCATCCAACAACAATAATAGCGAGCAAGTAAAGATAAGCGGGAAAAATAAACCCTCCAGGCCTCAGGAAGAGGAGGCAGGGGATGAGGACAAGGGCACCGGCGAGCCAGGTAGAGGCGACGCAGGTGGGGAGGCAGAGATTACTGGAGGCTTGATGGCTGGAAAGCCAGTGGCCGTGGTGGAAATGTATCCTTCCAAGTTGATAATAAGGGGGGCCGAGGACCAAAGGTGGACTTCAGGCGCCAGGCTGGAGATACCGTGAAGGTGGGATGCTCTTTCCTGGGCCTTAGCCAGGCATTGAAGGATAGCGTGATCGAAGGTCTCCTCTGTTTCCTCGCAGAAGCGGCACAGGGTGGAGGCTTCACGGTTGGAACAAGAGGTGTGGGCAGCCATGTAGCTCTTGCCAGCCCTCATCTGATGAAGACGGCCAGTTGAGAATGTAGGCAAACCCATGAAGGTGTGAGGAGCGAAGGAAGGAGGAAACTTATAGGAGGGGGGGGGCGGCAAGGCAGCCCAGGAGGCGAAGGTGAAGGCGACAATATTGGACTTGAGGGAGCCATATGGTGGAGCACCCGCCGGATCGTACGGGCGGGGTTGTAGTAGGTGAGGGGAGGCCTGGGGGAGTCTGTCGGGCAGAAGGTCTTTGATAGGGAAGGCGATGGCGTCGAGAGGGAGGTGGCGACAGAAAGGAGAGGCGGCTGTAGACCAGAGGAGGGGACGGTAGGAACCACGTAGAGGGGCCAGGCGGTGACGGTGTGAGGGGGCGTGCCACGAGTCCCAAGTGGGGACACGTGGATCAAGGCGGGCAGACGCGGGGTTGACATGGGGTGGGGAGCAAAGTAACAGGAGGGCAGCTGGCTTTCATTTATGATGCAATGCTAGGGAGATTGGGGGGAGGTAAGCCTCGCGGTAGAGGATGGCGGGGGCGGTAGCCCTGAAGCAGTTGGTGATCCATCGAAGGTCCTCGTGCCAGATGGAGTTAGGTTTATGGAGGATGGTGGCGTTGGGGATAAGGAGATCAGCGCCATAGGTGAGGACAGGAAAGAGAAGTCCAACAGCAAGTTTCCGACAACACAAGGGGGAAAGACCTTTCCCAGCGGGGCTGTGCTGCTTGACTAGTGCGAAGGAAGCGCAGGCCAGGGCCAGGCGGCAGTGGAAATGTGCGTAGGTTTCCAACGAGGGGGTGAGCCACTAGCCGAGCCAATGCAGCTCTGCCGTAGGACTGAACAGAAGGGAGTTGATTGCAATTAGAGCGTGGCAGATGGGATTACGGTCACTGGAAGTGCACTAATGAATAAGCTCAGTTTTAGGAACCGAGTAGGAGACTACCAGAGGGGCTGCACACTTGCTGAGGGTTACGAAGGCGCGCTGTAGGAGCCTGATGTTGGAGCGGTAAGAGGAGGAGCCAACCGTGATGGCAAAATCATCAACATAGGAAATAGCAACACCATGGGGGATAGAGATGTGAAGGCGAGAAACGTAGATGACAAACAGAAGAGGAGAAATTGGTGAGCCCTGGGGGGTTCCCACAGACACGGGGAAGAATATCCCTGGAGCGCCTTGGAAAACGAGACGGCACTGGCGGGAGGTGTGAAAAGAGGGGATCCACGAAACCATGTATTTAAGGGTGGAGAATCGGCAGAGCATAGTGCAAAGTTGCTTGGCGTTGACGTTGTCGAACCCACCTTTTGTGTCGAGGAAGAGGGAGGAGACCTTAAGGCTGGTGGTCCTGAGAAGGCGGACTTCGTGTTGGAGGGTGGCCACTGTGTCGTAGAAGCTGAGCACACCCAGCGAGCCACATTGGTGGCGGTTGAGGATGGGGGTAGAGCGAGACAAGGCTGTAAGGCGGTACGACACGATTCTTTCCAAGATCTTCAAAACCGTTTCCAGGTGGAATATGATGCGGAACGAAGCTAGGGTGGAATAATCATGCTTGCCAGGTTTGTCGAGGACAATGCCGTTAGCCTTCTTTGAGGAGGAGGGATGAAAGCCATGCAAGAGGAGGGGGGTGAGAAGCGATGGGAGGAGATCCTGGTTGGCCCGATGGATATTTTTCCAGACCCCTTACAGGATGGAGTCGGGGCCAGGGGCAGATGAGGAGGAAGACTGGCGGAGGACGAGGGAAACTTCTTCCTGAGTGACTGGGGGGACGTCAGGTAAGGAAGGTAGGAGGACAGAAGGAGGAGGAGGAGGAGGGGGAAGGGGGAAAAAGTATGTGATGAGAGCCGAGTTGATCTCATGGGGGGTGGTGGCATTGGGGAGGAAGGGGAAGCGTTCAGGGGCCCTGCCGTACGCGAACTTCTTAGCATTCCAGATAGAGCGCGAGTCTGCAGTCGAGAGGAACTGGTCCCAATGAGAGGCCTTGGCTTTCTTGATAGCTTTAAAGTAGGAGTTGCAGGCCTGGGTCAATTCCCACGGAGAGGCAGAGCCATTGCGGAAGCTACAGGAGGCGTGATGGAGGATGCGCCGAAGGCTTGAGAGGTTGGGGTAGCACCAAGGCTTTGAGTATGAGGATGGGCGTTTGGAGGGGGTTACTTATATCGCCGTGGTGGTAATAGAGGCCAGACTCGAGTCGAACCACGAGGCAAGAGAGGACGAGGTGGGGAAGGAGGGAGCCAGAGGGACAGCAATGGACTGAAGAATTGGGGCAACAGTGGACCAGTCGGTAGGGTCCCAGTTGGGTCTAGGGGGGGGGACTGACCTGGACAATTGTGCAAAGGAAAGGGAAATAGCAACGTGGTCGGAACCTGTGGAGGCAAGGGACGTGTTCCACGCGTGAAAGTTAGGAAGGAGGCTGTGGTTGGCGAAAGCAAGATCCAAGACGGAGGGCCTGGATAGATTATCAAAGGGGAACCTTGTGTATATGGCAGGGCTATTGAGGAGGGAGAACATGTTGGCAGAGGCTATGGTGAAGTAGGGCTCAGAAATCGACCGCTCTGAGTGGGGGATGGCTCATAAGGGGTCAGGTGGTGGTGAAGATTGAAGTCCCCAATTGAAAGTGTAGGGAACTGGTGTTGAGGGAAAAGAAGACCAGTAGGTAAAGTGCGCAGTGCCCAGTCGCGGGTGGCGCTAGAGTATGAGTTATACAGGCGGAACAACAAGTGAGGGGAACCAAAGACCGCATGGGGGGAACGAAAGTTTCCACCCATATATTCACCTCGCCTAAAAAAAAAGGGAAGAACAGAAACAACTGAACACAACAGCTAAGAAACATAAACAGCGACCCGTGTCTTGTACTCAGAAGAAGTGGGGGTGAAAAAACATTGATAGGAGCTCGCACCCAATGGGCGGCCTTTAAAGAAAGGAACATCTTGCAAAGCAACAACAGGAGCGGAATTCTTCGCAGTGGTAAAAAAGGAAACCAAAGTATGAAAAACATAACTGCTACCAAGAGAATTATGTAGGACGAAGGAAAGATCAGGAACCGAGGCACCATGGGGGCAGTGAGAACGTAGTGAAGCATCTGATAAGGAGGGCGCAAGTTGAGCTCTCATTTACAGTTCCATGTCGTTGTCGCGGGTGGAGTCCTCCGCCCAATTGGTAGATGGGGCACCAGACGGGAAAAGCTGTCTTGCGGGCAAGGGAGCCGCCAAGGTGGGGCGGGACCCAGAGGGGGTAGGAGGAGGGCGAGCGGTGAGCTGGCCTAGGTGGCGAGCCATGAAGATGTTGTCATCTGCGACATGCTGGGCCGTGTTCAGGGGGAGCAGGGATGAGAAGGGTTGGTGTTGGGGAGTAACGGGGTCGCCCAAGGCGGACCTTTGTTGAGGAGCATCAGGGATGACTTGGTCCTTGTGAAGCTGGGCAGCTTCTTTCAGGACAGTCCTTGTCGGGCAGGAAGGAGAAGTTACTGGGTGTTCATCGTTGCAATTGGTGCAGACTGAAGGAGTTGCGGTACAGCAGTCCGGGACCACCTTGATGTTGCCCTGTTTGGGGCACATATCGTTTGCACACCTATGCTCAGACCTGGAGTGGGGCTTCGCACAGATGGGGCACGTGTGGTGGTCTTCTTTGTAAAAGGGTTTTGAGTGGCCGAAACGATAACATTTGCGGCATTGAGTATCGTGGGAGGCGGGGTGAGCGATTTGAACATTCCTCGTGCCCTTGAATAACCGGATCTTGGACCAATCGCGAGGTAGGTTGGGTCCGCGAAGGTGAAGATCCTGGGGGAGAACTGAAACAACAACGGAGGTGGTGTTTTTGGATTCACAGAGGGCCTGGTCCCGTTGGAGGAATCGAGCCGAATGGATGGAGAGGTCAACAGAGTTGAGAAGAAAATCGTGCAGTTTAGAGAAAAGCTCCGCAGGGTCGGCTGGGAGCATGGAGAGGCGGAGGTTGTGGATTAGGACATCGGTGAAGAGGGGGGCGGTGCGGAATTCGAGAAATGGGTTCTCTCCCACCGGGAAGGACTGGTTAAGTTTTTTGGAAAGGGCAAGGAAGAAGGGGGCGTAAGCTGAAGATGGGGTCCTGGGGTTGGCGGTTAGGGTCATTGCACCATTGACATTGATCTAGGCGGAGAGGGCGCCCGGGAGGGTCCAGCCGGCAGACCGTAGTACCGAGGCAATGATGTCAGGAAGGGCAGCGGACATGTTCAGGGGGTCCACAAAGGAAGCTGGATGGAGGCGCGGGGCATAGAGCGGAAAATGGACAGTAGGCAGTAGGGGGGGGAGCTTGTCTATCTCACTGTCCCAGGAGGCCGATGCAAAAGTAACCTGAGCATTAGTGTCGCGCTTGCCCGCCTTTTTAGACTAACTCGCAACCTGGGCCCAGCTGTAGGACTTGTGCGGGAGATAGGAGGAAGCAATTGTGTATCCGCGGGGAGGGCCAGGAACAAAATGCTGCCTGATTTGAGTGGGAAATTGTTCTTTTTTAGGGACTTTGGAGGCTTCTCCACCGCTGGGATTGACTGAGGCGAAGAAAATATCGTCCTCATGGGACTCGTTGTTGCCTCAGGCCTAAGTTTATGGAGAACCGGAGGATGAACTGAGCCAATAGGCGCACAGGGGAAGGGAGCGGGTCGTGCGGCCAGGGAGGTGACCTTGGGGGACAGATCCCGGAGGGCAGCAGTGATCAGGGGGTCAGCCTGGGAGGCAGCAGGAACAGGCGTTTGAGAGGAACCGGCTTTCAGGAGGACCATCTTCGACGTGAGGAGGTGAACTTTGGTAACCAGGGCAGCAACAACAGGGAGGATGCGTTTTTCACCATCGGAAAGATCATTGGAGGAGGAGGGAGGCGTGAACAGGGTGGAAAAAGTTGAGGGATCAAGAAGTAGGGACTCTGCAGCCTCAGCAGCAGAGCGGCAGATGGACTGGGCTTCCTGAGAGGGGGCGAGGACCGGGGTAGGGGCCCGAGAGCCGTTGAGGTTGGACCTCAGGCAGTTGCGAGAGGAGGCAGTGCGTTGGGGGCCTGGGCCAGCGGGGACGGGAGGGGCAGGTTGGCCTGACATAGTAGGCAGGGCACACACTGAGAGCAAAGAGAGAAGAGAACGTTTTACGCGAGCGGGGTAAAGAGCGAGGCTGTGAGAAAAGCCTTCCGTCCAATGAAGGGTGGTCTTGGCAGAAAACTTGGTTTGGTTTATTCAATCGCTCTGGTTGTAACGGAGACGGAGCATGGCATAGCCTAGCTGCTTTTTTTTCTTTTATCTTGTTTTTTTTTCCATCATATGTTTATTGATTCTGGCCCAAAACGGTACATGCAGCTTACACTATGGCAAAGAAAAAGCCTTAATTCCAACGCAGTAACAAATGAAATAACAAAACTCAAATAACGCAACCAATCCTTCAATATGGGAAAACAAAATCCCCAGCATCGCCTACCATGACTAACATAAAAAGTAAAGTAACCTCAAACCAAAAGAACATCCCAGTCCAAGGAGAGTTATAAGTAAAGAAACCCATCATCATAATGACCACCGATAGCCGACGCCATGGGCATCCAACAACAATGATAGCAAACAAGTAAAGACTAGCTGGAAACATAAAACCTCAAGGCCTCAGGAAGAGGAGGCAGGGGAGGAGGACAAGGGCACCGGCGAGCCAGGTGGAGGCGACGCAGGTGGGGAGGCAGAGATCATGGGAGGCATGCTGGGCGGAAAGTCAGTGGCCGTGGTGGAAATGTATCAGGCCAAGTTGATAATATGGGGGGCCGAGGACCAAACGGGGGCTTCTGGCGCCAGACTGGAGATACCCTGAAGGTGGGATGCGCTTTCCTGGGTCTTAGCCGGGCAGTGAAGGATAGCGTGATCAAAGGTCTCCTCTGTTTTCTCGCAGAAGGGGCACAGGGTGGAGGAGTCACGGTTGGACCAAGAGGTGTGGGCAGCCAGGTTGCTCTTGCCGGCCCTCCTCTGATGAAGACGGCCAGCTGAGAATTTGGGCAAACCCATGAAGGTGTGAGGAGCGAAGGAAGGAGGGTACTTATAGGAGGGGGGGGGAGACAAGGCAGCCCAGGAGGCAAAGGTGGAGGCGACAACCTTGGACTTAAGGAAGCCATACGGTGGAGCGCCCGCCAGATCGTACGGGCGGGGAAGTAGTGTGTGAGGGGAGGCCAGGGGGAGTCTGTCGGGCAGAAGGTCTTTGATGGAGAAGGCGATGGCGTCGAGGGGGAGAGGGCGACGGAAAGGAGAGGGGGCAGTGGACCAAAGGCGGGGACGGTGGAACCACGCAGAGGGACCAGGAGGTGAGGGTATGAGGGGGCGTGCCAGGAGTCCCAAGTAGGGACACTCGGATCGAGGCAGGCAGCCACTGGTTTCACATGTAGCGGGGAACAAAGTAACCGTAGGGCAGCTTGCTTTCTTTTATGCTGCAACGCTAGGGAGATCGGGGGGAGGGAGGCCTCGCGGTAGAGCATGGCGGGTGCGGTAGCCTTGAAACTGTGGGTGATCCACAGAAGGACCTTGTGCCAGAAGAAGTTAAGTTTGCGGGGGATGGTGGCGTTGGGGATAAGGAGATCAGCGCCGTAGGTGAGGACAGGAAAGCGAAGTCCAACAGCAAGCTTCCAACAACACAAGGGGGAAAGACCTTTCCCAGCGGGGCTGAGCCGCTTGACTAGTGCGAAGGAAGCGCAGGCCAGGGCCAGGCGGCTGTGGAAATGTGCGGAGGTTTCCAAGGCGGGAGTGAGCCACTAGCCGAGCCAACACAGCTCTGCGGTTGGACTGAACAGAAGGGAGTTGATTGAAATTGGGGCGTGGCAGATGGGATTACGGTCCCAGGAAGTGCGCCAATGAATAAGCTCAGTTTTGGGGACCGAGAAGGAGAGTCCCAGAGGGGCTGCACGATTGCTGAGGTTGAGGAAGGCGTGCTGTAGGAGCCTGATGTTGGAGCGGCAGGAGGTGGAGCCAACCGTGATGGAAAAATCATCAACATAGGAAATGACAACACCACGGGGGATGGAGATGTGAAGGCGAGAAACAGAGATGACGAACAGAAGAGGGGAAATTGGGGAGCCCTGGGGGGTTCCCATAAACACGGGTGAGAACATCCCTGGAGCACCTTGGAAAACGAGACGGCACTGGCGGGAGGTGAGAAAAGAGGAGATTCAGAAGACCATGTATTTATGGGTGGAGAATCGGCGGAGCATAGTGCAAAGTTGGTTGGAGTTGAAGTTGTCCAACCCACCTTTTAGGTCGAGGAAGAGGGAGGAGACCTTAAGGCCGGTGGTCGGGAGGAGGCGGACTTTGTGTGGGAGGGTGGCCACTGCATCATAGCAGCTGAGCGCAGCCAGCGAGCCGCATTGGTGGAGGTTGAGGAGGGGGGAGGAGTAAGAGAAGGCTGCAAGGCGGTAGGCCACAATTCTTTCCAAGATCTTTGAGACCGTATCCAGGTGGACAATGATGCGGAACGAAGCTGGGGTGGAATAATCAGGCTTTCCAGGTTTGTTGAGGACGATGCCGTTAGCCTTCTTTAAGGACGAGGGGTGAGAGCCATGCAAGAGGAGGGGGGTGAGAAGCAATCTGAGGAGATCCTTGTTGGCCCTTGGATACTTTTCCAGACCCCATACAGGATTGTGTGGGGGCCAGGGGCAGACGAGGAGGAGGACAGGCGGAGGATGAGGGAGACTTCTTCATGAGTGACGGTGGGGAAGTCAGGTAACAGAGGGAGGAGGACAGAAGGAGGAGGAGGAGGAGGGGGAAGGGGGAAAAAGTTTGTGAGGAGAGCCGGTTGATCTCTAGGGGGGTGGTGGCATTGGGGAGGGAGAGGAAGCGTTCAGGAGCTTGGCCGTAGGCGAATTTCTTGGCGTTCCAGATGGAGCGCGAGTGTGCAGACGAGAGGAACTGGTCCCAGTGGGTGGCCTTGGGTTTCTTGATCGCCTTGAAGTAGGAGTTGCGAGCCTGGGTCAGCTCCCTCCGCGTGGCGGAACCGTTACAGACGCTGCGGGAGGCGTGGTGGTGGATGCGCCCAAGGGTTGAGAGGTTGGGAGTCCACCAAGGCTTCTAGTAGGAGGAAGGGCGTTCAGTAGTAGTAGCTGACAGCATCGTGGTGATAATAGAGGCCAGACTCAAGTCGAACCTCGAGGCAAGATGAGACGAGGTGGGGAAGGAGGGAGCCGGAGGGACAGCAATGGACTGAAGAATTGGGGCAACAGCGGACCAGTCGGTAGCTTTCCAGTTGGGTCTAGGGTAACGACCCTACTGGATCATACAGTAGACTTAGTCTTATCGCATGCCGGAGCCCGGAAGGTTTACAGTTAGGCAAGACAGGTAACTCTAGCAAAGGGTTACCATGTGGACTAAGCAAATGGTAATGCTTAGACTGCGAACGAGGAAAGGTATACAGGGTGGGTAGGGAAGTCTACGCTGCGAGTTCGGATGGTCTCCAAGAGTTCCGGCGACTTACCCTACCTAAGGCAGGTAGTTACCCTACATTAGGGGGTATAGTTACCCTACCTTGGTAAACAGGTTACCCTACTTTGGGATAGGAGTTACCCTACCTTGAGCGGAAAAGGTTACGTGAAGTTTCGGAAAACGTCATAGGATTGTTTGTTACGCAAGATTATATAGGAGGTTCGAATCGGGCTCAATCGGGGAATCCGTTGTTGGGCTACGAACCGGAGAAAATCTTGCCTTGGGCAAACATTAAGAAATCTGAGCCCAACACCCCCCTCTGGCCCCGATGTACAGACAACGCGTCATGGGCCAACTGTAGGGAAGTTGCTGATTTACTAGTAAAAGCCTATGATTGAAGAAGGCGGCGTAATACCCTATACGTTGTCGCAGTCCTTCCCACCGGAAGCTGTTCGCAGGATATATGAGGGAGCAAGGGGCGATAGAATGGTTGCACGAGAAGTAATTCTCGAGTGCATACACCAGTGATGCTTATAAGACTACGGTGGTGTGTATGTAAGGTATACCGGAAGCCCTAGAGGTCTCCGGTTAAGTGGTAAACATTCGACTCCCGTATATCTCCGAAAGACTGTAAGATATCTGGAGGTTCTTAGCGAGCTCTAGATGGTAGTAGTCTTGTCTTGATTGAGGTGTTTATCGTCAGTGGCTACAGGTAGCGCCTGTATATGCCAAAGGTACAAGTGTCTCATCATGGGAGTCCGTAGACCAAGCTATCGTGTCAAAGACAGTAGAAGACGATAGACTTGTCAAACAGAATGGTTGTCTACGAGACTTGCATAGACGAATACGAATGGGACAGTGAGTTGAATATTAGACTTGCTTATCAGTAACCTGTTAGTTCGTCACTAATAGGACAGCGATATGCAGAGTTCTCTCATGAAGTTGATTGCATGTATCAGGATACTGCATGAACACTGCTCGTCGGATAATGAACTAGCAGAGCCGGCAAACATTCCGTGGAATTTTAGCCGGAGACCCAAGGGAGATGAGCGTACTTGCGATGGTGGTGAGCTTAGGAGTGATGGAGAGGAGCTGGTAATATAATTCTACTTTTAGTATATGCGAGACCTCTTCACCTAAGACGATCAACTATCCTCCCGAGAACTTATTGAGTAAAGCGGCGGCTTAACGATAGTAACTTTTACCATTAAGGTTTTCTCTCTTGCATATTTGGTATTCACTTTGCATAACAAGAAAGTTTCGGTACGGCCGCTTCCTTGGGATCCATCTTCCCACAGGGAGACCCGTTACAGTATATCGTTAAGCGAACTTTGCGCTTAACTCATCCTCTCCTGATTAATTAATTAACCATTGTTGAAAACATCTTCCGAGTACGAGTCGCTTGTCTGGTACAAGAAGCATAGGGTGGAAACGAGGATGTCTGCCAACCTTGGTAGTGTTAACCTGTAACGGGGGCTCCTTGTGGGAAGATGGATCCCAAGGATGCGGCCGTACCGAAGCTTTCTTCGTACGCAAAGTGAAGAACAAATATGGAAGAGAGAAAACCTTAACGGTGAAACTTAATATCGTTAAGCCGCAGCTTTACTCTATAAGTTCTCGAGAGGATAGTTGATCGTCTTAGGAGAAGAGGTCTCGCATATACTTAAGTAGA
>QLOI01006951.1:0-11102 GCA_003313605.1 Tuber umbilicatum
AAAGAGTATATAGTAACAAACTTACGTTAGAATAATTTATAACTATATAATAATTACTTAGGCATATTTTTATAGCATTGAAATCTCTAATTCCTTTCTGTTAATCAAACTAGTAGCTTGATTAATTTTTGAATTACTGTTTTGAGCTACTATAAGGCTTACAAAGTACTAACTATTTGGATCTTTTATGTTTTATTTTACAAAAAGTTTGATTGCAGTTCTATAGTACCAAAGCACATTAAACAACCTTTAAACTATTTTCAAATCATAACTAGAATGTATTAATATCTTGGAGAGTATTTTTTAGCTTGTCAATACTACTTTATATGAGTTTAATTTACTAGTTGTTAGATTTCAGTAAAGAGTATCCGGTCTATTAATATTCTATTACCTTGATATCTTTATTCAACCAGGTTTAATTTAAAATAATATTCAACACTTCTAGTATAACTATTTAAATTTTTAAATAATAACTCTTCTGTTTATAATTTTGAGGAATTGTGAAAGATTGAATAGTTTTTATGAAAATCTTTTGTCAAATATTGACAGCTACTACCTCCCCTTGGAGTCATACAAATAGTAACAATTATGATTACATTTTTACATAGAACCTCTCTTGAGCTAGTAAGCTATCTAATATAAATTTTTATTATTTTATTTATTTACCATGTGGTTGGTTATTAATAATTTAATTATGTTAGTATTAGTACAGTCCGTTGCCATGGAGGGGTGCGAAGACTTTCCGGACACGACTGTACTCTACAACCAACTGTCCGTTTCCAATTCCGGTACCTGGAGAGTGTTCTGCTCGACGTCAGCTACTCAACGGTATAAGGTATGTCCCTACACGATGGATATCCATGGAGTTGGTATGATATTAGACTACCTAGGTTTTATCTAACTGTGGGGGAATATGGGCACAGGCATCACAGTTACTATGTATTAAACCTTCAGTAAATGAGACTATGGACTTAAATACAAATTCTGTTGTGATTGTGACTAAGGCCACAAACTATTGAAAGGTGGGACCCTTTGCCAAATCCTGAAAATGTAGTATGGTAGTGGATTGCGTCCAGAGATGTCCCATTGCATCCAGTGCGTCCTGAGGTATCTGGTTGCGTCCAATGTGTCCTGAGTTATCTGGTTACATCCTGTGCATCCTGAGACCTCTTGTTGACTCCTGTTGCATCCAGGCCCTGGTTGCCATGGCCACCTGTGTTCTAGCTATCAGTTAACATTCTGAGCGCTCCCTGCATCTGACGCACAGGATGAACAGGACGCAGGTAATAATTTTTACTGATGGGTTTTGTCTGGTTTTGTCAGGAATTTCTTATTCCTGTACAAGGCGAGTGTCGATGAGAAAGATACTAGAATCAGAATCTAATAACACGCGTATCTGGATCCTTTTTTCTTTGGTTTCGATGTGCACTGTGCCTTCTAGGCTATCAAATCTTTTTTGTCGAAGTATCTTTGCCCTCTTTCTTACCTTGAGGAATGTATTGGCTTTTCATTTTTGTGACATTTTCAGGATGTTTGAGACCATGCCCGCATAGTTTCGGTCAATTAGACCTCCTCAGCTAAACTAATTCCATTAGTGTTTCTTTTTTCAATAAGACTTTTAATGTGGTCTCTTGGTGTTTTAACAACACTTGATGAGAGAGTAAGCAGTTTGTTGGGTTGTGTGTTCTTTTTTCCTCATTCACAAATTTATTGTCATACTTTAGGTCATCAGGCAACCCACTACTAGTGGTCTTTACCCCTTGCTGTAGGGTTCCATTGCATCCTGCTTCTGCAACCTGCAGGTCCTGTCTGGGGTGTATCCATGATCATCCAGATAAGTACATGGTATTGCCATCGGGTGCATAGGGCTAACCAATTGACATGTTCTATCCTTTACACGTTTATTCTCCATTATCATTTCATTGGACTATATCTGTCACAGAATTCATATGTTGGTACTGTCGAATTAATACCAAGGAACTCGTACTCCACCGCAGGTCTAGAGCCTTGTTCTTTCACACCTGTTCTCTTAACTGATGGTTAGACAAAGTATTGCCTCACCATCTCTTGGAAAGTTATTCCCTCGCCCCTACTGACTCCCCCTGGTATGATTTCTTCGGACTTCGCTTTTTAGTCCCTAGTTGTTCCTTATCGGAAACCTTTCAGTTTCTGGAACACGTGTCTGACTACCATCATTGATTGTCCCCGATTGATGTATTGGTGGTCCTTACCACCTGTTGGTGGGAAAGGTTTTCCACGCATTATTTCTTCGATTGCTGTAGACATGTGTGCCTGTTAAGCACCTGACATATAGAATACCCGATCGCGGTTGCTGTCAGTACCAATTTTCCTTAATCCTCCATTTCTTGATCTGTAAGGTTTTCTCATACTCTTATGGGCCTTGCTACTCTTGCAATCTGTGCCTGAGGAAGGGGCGGTTGGTTTCCATTAACGAGATTTACAACCGGACCATCTTTATTGCATTGATGGTCATTTCGGTCCTCATTCCGGGTATCTTTCCAAGAAGCCCGTTTGATTGCCATTACTTGCGCATCCTTGCGGCAAGTCTTCCGTTTATGGTTTATTAAGTCACATCGCGTACATCCCATATCCTGTTTTCTGGCATCCATGAGGTTTTGAGGAATGCCCTTCTGCATTTTTTCCTATTCTGATTCCTTACCGGTCTTATTCGCTACTGCTGGTTTGTTACCTTGTCCCGATGCCTTGTAGGCCATGCGTTCAGCCTTGATGTACACTTTTCTTTTCTTAGAAAACCTGTCATTTCTTACCTCATTTCTTAATTTTCCCTTTCATCAGTTTGTCCTGACCAAAACCATTGTTTCCTGAAAGCCCTAGCTCTTGTTTAAGCCTGTAGTCTTCATCTCTGGCCCCTACTTCGCATAGTGCTGTCATCCACTCAGCATTGATGTCATATTTGTCAACTGACATTCGATCCAGTATGGTCTTAAGTAATTTTTTCTCTATCTCCTGTCTCCATGCTAAACCAGTGAGCTGAACTTGGATTTACAGGTTTCCCATTTCAAGTAAGAAAGTGGCAATTTTTCCATCGTATTTGATAAGAGCTATTTTTAGGAGGGCTTCTCAGTCCTCTGCTTGGCTAGCCTACCTACTGGTGATTTCTTGTCCAAACTGCGACCAGTAATTGAGTCCAACCACCTTTTTGAAGCCCAATTTTCTGTTAATCGATAACTAGTACCAGTTTGTGAATTGACACATAATTTGTCCTTCGGCCTGACTCAAAGTATATATTATTCTTTGTCTTTGTCGTTCGCAAGGCATGGAATTTCTTTTAAAGTAATCCTTGCATTGTATGAGCCAAGTTTTCACCTTTTCGTGTGACTTCGCCTTGAATAGAGGTGGCGCTGGAGCAAGTTTTCGCGTGGCTAGTGCCAATCCCTTTCCGATATCAGCTCCTAGGTTTCCGAGTTGCGAAGTTTTATGAATATCCTCAGTAGTCTTTCCGTGATCCTTTGGGAATGGTTTTAACATTGAAGTATCATCATTATGCCATCTTAGGCTACCGCCACTCGAAGAGTTGTCTGACCAATTGTCATGAGGATCTTGTGCTCCGCCTGTTTGTAATAGCGGTGGTCCTCGATTACCACCATTTCCTTCACCTGCTTCATCTTTTTCTTCGCCTCTATTTTATGAAGGTTGCAGTATGTCATCTGCTCTTCCTTTCTCTTTTTAGCCAAAATTATTGGGTGATTCTTTCCAAGAAGTTTCAGGGACTTCCAAGACTATAGGCTGTGCTTACACGTGTCCTTATGCAGGGTTTATGTCCTCCAGTTACAAGAGTATGGCTTGGAGATGTTCGTACAACTTTTAAGAGTCCTTTTCCCCCTTGTGATCAAGGTCAGGCAACTTGTTTTCCAATACCTACTGCCTTATTCAAGTTCATTCCCCCTCCAGTTCTAATACATTCTTCATTCTTTGGATTTCCATGTTCAATAAAAGATCTTGTTGGTTGGATTCCTCTTGAGTTCTTCCTATTGTTTGTTCGAGGCTGGAAGTTGCTTCTTCATGCCCTCTTTGCTGGTCTTGGAATTTTAAGGACTCTATTGCATGTTCATGGATGACTCTATTCCTCATTTTCCCTAAAGCTGTCCGGAGACTTGAGAGTCCTTCCTGTAGGTTCTCCAATTCCTTATTAACTAATTCTTCTCCTTCCCCTATGCGTTGTCTTAGTCTTTGTAGGTTTCGAGCAATTCTGTTTGTCTAATTGACAATGCTGGGTACATGAGGTGTTGTTGGTCAACGTGCTTCTTGGCCGGTTTGTCCTTGCGATTAATCACTGCATCGCGCTCAAATAAGAACCCTTGTGCTGTACGCCTCAGACGTGATTGCGGTACAGAAGGGTTGATGAATCTTTCCAATATAGTGTTACAGGAAACCAACTCGGAGCTCGGTAGTGTATTGTTAAGTGTTAAGGTATTCGATAACAGAGTAATGTCAGGAGGCCTTTGTAATTGTAATTGCCACTACTTGGTTCACTAAAACTACTGAGAATATGAAATGTAGATGATAACTTATTATATTGATAAGATCTCTTCTCAGGTGCTGCCTGAAATAAATAGCAGGGGAGGAACTCTTATATTTATATCCCGCATGAGTTTCTGCGGCCAGTACATCTAATATCTGTACTAACTAATTACCTCTGTAACAACAGTTCGTCTTACGTCTTATCAATCAAACTGCGATGCATGTTGACCTTGAATACTTCCCTTCTTCTGGTCATTTGTTTATTAGAATTTTGTCTTCCTGAGGGTGTGCAAGACTCCACCAGTTGAAGGCTATCAATGTCTTTGCCATATCAATTTATTCCGAAATATGGCGCCCAAATACGAACATACGAGTCATTCTTGAGTTATTGAGATGATCAGTCTCAACTCCAGACGCAGGTGACAACACAGAGGGATGACTGCATTGTCTTCATGTAGAGTTGGTAGGTTTAGTAGTGCTCTATTGCTTGTTTGAGTTGCATAGCGAGATGACCTTGCAGCTACATCTCCTTAACTCTTGTCAATTCTACAGACCTATGACTATTCATAGTCGGTCAATGTGTAGTGTAATTTATCTTTTTATTCATCCAGGTACTTTATCTATGGTAAGTTGGATTCCAGTTATATGAGCAGTGCACACTACACCTCTCATATATCCTACGAACAGCTTCTGGTCGGATGGAGGGCGACAACATATATGGTGATACTGATGGCTGTCAATTGCGCCATTTCAGTGGTAGCAAGCAACTACACAAGGTGCTGCGGGCGACGTCCAGGCCTTTATCAGGGCCAGAGGGGGGTGTTGGGATCTCATATGCCTAACACGAACCTCCTCCTTTTTCTAGGACTTCAAATGGTCCATAAAGCTTAGAGCTCAGCTTTTTGGATCGTCGTTTGGAACGGATGTTTTTTGCATTCAATATCACCTTGTCGCTGATTTTTATATCTGGCTGTTCCATTGCCCTTTTGTCGTAGTATTTCCTCATGGCTTCCCTTGTATGTTCCATTGTCTCGGCTACTTTTTGGTGCATAGTCTTCATCCAATGTGCGGATATTGTAGCTCCTGGATTTTGAGCTTCCCTTTCTTTCATCCATTTTATCTGTAGGAGGAACCCCCAATTTGCGAAGAAAGGTGACATTTTGTGGGTGTTCATAGCAGAGTTGTGGTATTCATGTTCTGCTAGGTGGTGTAGTTGATACAAATCGTCCTGATCATAATTGACAAAATTCTTAGGTATCTTTCCAGCACTTGGTTAGTTCTCTCAGTTTGTCCATCAGCTTGTGGGTGGTATGCGGTTGACATTTTTCGTTTTATTTGCTATAGATAGCATAAGGATTCCCAAAACTCTACGGAAATCTTTGCGTCCATAGCTGATATTATTTCAGTTGGCAACCCTGGTAGTTTCCATACTACCTGCGGAACAACATTTGCCACATCCTTAGCAGTTGCATTCTCTTGTAGTCAGATAGAATGGGCCATTTTTGTAAATCGGTCAATAACAACTATAATTTATACATGCCCTTGCGACTCTTTTAGATGGATGATGAAGTTGGTAGAAATCGATGCCCATGCCATATAAGGCACTTGCAGCAGTTGTAGTAACCCATGCCTAGCCTGTTGTGAAGATTTGTTATATTGGCACTCATCGCGTGACCATATGTAGTTGTTTAACCAGCCTGCCAAGCCTTTCCAATAGAAATTCCTAGTGACTATTTCCGGGGTCTTTTCCCGACCGAAATGTCCTACCATTTTAGAATCATGGTATCCTTTTGTGATTACCGTTCGCAATTCTGCATTATTGGGTTCATAAGGACGATCTTTTTAGTAGTGGAATCCTTCCTCTAGTTGCCATTGTTTTGATAACATTTTCCAGTGACGTTCCAAAGTTTCTAACTCCTTCAGTAGTTCTCTCCATTCTTCATTGGGCCTCGGGGCAACCAAGACTCGGTCTAGGAATTCTGTCGCAAACATCTTTATTTTCACTTGTACGATTGTTGAGTTGCATATCAGCATGTGATTCCATTGTAATCAAGGATTGTGTCGTCCATTCGAATTATTGAAATATTTGTTATTTTCTGGATTTCCTTGCTCTATATTTTCTTTTTGGCATAGATGTTTCTGCTGCTAACATCCTTATCAGAATAAAATCACTACTTCCGAACCATTGGCCTCCATGTTCGGTTTAGTCCAGCTCATTGACCTCCATCATTTCAGAATTGTTATTGTCAGTAACTATCAGGTGTGCTATACAGTCGCTATTACCGGTAACAAACTCGAAGCGTGGTAGAGTATCGTTAAGCGTTAGGTTTCGATAATGGAGTAATGTCAGGCAGGTACTCGTAATTGTATTCTCTAATAATGAGTTCACCAAAACTACCAAGAGTATGAAGTGTAGATAATAACTTGTTATATTGATAAGATCTCTTCTCCTTTGCTCTCTGCCTAATAGCAGAGGAGGAACTCTTATATTTATATCCCACAAGAGTTTCTGCGGCCTGGTACATCTAATACTTATATTAGCTAAGTACATGCGCATTGAATACGCAACTGTTATCTTATCAACCTGAGAGCGATTAGTCGTAGACCCTGAATACTTACTCACTTCTTGGTCATTTAGCTACCCTTACCTCTTCTTCCTGAGAATGTGCAAGACTCCGCCAGTCGGAAGTTAACAATGCCTTCGCCATATGAACTTAGTTTGAAATATGCCACCCAAAGACGAACATACCAGTCGCTCCTCTGTTAGTGAGATGATCGGTCTCAATATCAAACGACAGTGACATCAAAGAGGCATTACTGCATTATCTTCACATAGAGTTGGTAGGCTTAGTGCTCCAGCGCTTCTATGATTTGTCCACCAAGATGACCTTGCAGCTACATCTCCGCAACTCCCGTCTGTTCTAACCGACCTATGACTATTCCTAGTCAGTCAACGTGAAGCGTTACACTTTTCTGATTCGGTAGGCTTTTCTGCTTCCTCCGATACCGCTTGTATCATATACTGGATTCTAGCGGCACGAGCAACGCACACTACCCCTCTCATATATCCTCCAAACAGGTTCCGGTCGGACAGACAGTGATGACGTATATGTTGTTACGGGAAGGCCGTCAATTCTGCGATTTTAGCTAGTAACTAACAACTTCACACTGTACTGCAGAAGATGTCCAGGCCCTACATCGGGGCCAGAGGGGGGTGTTGGAACTGCATATACCTAACAGTCGCCTTTTATTCCTAGTATTCCTTAAAACTATGGTTTCGCCGGAGCACCTTGATTTCTCCTGCATAGTTTGCAGCGATGACTCCAGCACCGACCTCGACTCTATTCTTGCTTTCAACGCCGCTGCAAGACACAATTCTTCCGTGTGTTCCTTGTTGTAGGCTGACAGCTGTCCCTGTATCTATCAGTAGCTGTCCTTGTGCCCAGAGCATGGAGTCTTTTAGAGCGTATATATCATGACCAGCCACCATTCATGTTCCTTTTGTCAGTATCGTGGCGGCTTTACTCAACCTTTTAATTCGCATATTATATAGCGTTGGTGATTCCATTTCTATTTCTATTCCTTCATCTTCGTCATCCTCTCTTGATGTCAAGGAAATTTGAAAATAATCAGGTTTCAAAATTGCTTGCTCGCTATGCACAGCTGCCCTCTTCGTGACGGTCCTCTGGCCATCTGCTCAAAGCATCGGGTTTTCCTGCTCTCGTTCCTGGTCAGTATATGATTTTGAAATCATATTCAGCTAGTTCCTGTGCCCAGGGGATGTGTCTTCTCCTCCATTTCATTGTGGTAAGGAAATGTTGTGAATTCTGGTAGTCCGTATAAACCGTAACTGGGTTTTCGGTTCCAAAAAGATAATGTCTCAATTTCTTGAATGCTTCTATTATTGCCCACAATTCCTTGGCATGAATTTTGTAATTTTGTTCCCCTGAGTTCAATTTTCATTAATGGAACGCAACTGGATGTAATTTTTTGTCCTGGACCTGGGATAAAACACCATCAAGAGTGAAATCGCTGGCCTCAGTTTCCACTACTGTGTCCAATCCAGGGTGGAAAGATTTAGTATTGTGGCTGTAACGAATTTTTCTTTTAGAATTTCCAAAGCCTCATTTTACTCTAGGCCCTAGCAAAATTTCGTCGGGTCGCCCTTGTGGGTTCCCGTGACGGGTTTGCATATTGGAGAAAGATTTTGAATGAAATGTCGATAAAAATTGGCCTATCCAATAAGGATTTGAACCTCATTCACTGAGCTTGGTGCCTTTTCTTTGATGGATTTAACTTTCCTTTCTCTCATTTCCCTCCTTTAGTAATAACAAGGTAGCCGAGAAATTAAACTTCTGTGATGCGGAACATAGATTTCTCTACATTTAATGTCAGTTGTTTCTCCTTTAGTTTCTGCAGAACCTTTTTTATCAGTTGAATGTGATTCTTCTTGCTTTCGGAGTATATTAGGATATTGTCTCGGTAGACAACAACTGCTTGGTATAAAGATTCCTGTAGCACCTCGTGCATCATTGATTGGAAAGTTGCGGGCATGTTAATCAATCCGCAAGGCATTACCATGTACTCGTATTGTCCATAACGACATCGGAACATGGTTTTCCATTCATTCCCGTTGGCCATTCGTATCAAGTAATATCCTGTTTCCAGGTTGATTTTTGAGAAGATCTGGTATTTTTCTACACAGTCCCTGAGTTCTCTCATGATAGCTATCAGGTATCTATACATGATGGTGACCGAGTTCAGACCTCGGTAATCAACTACCAGTAGTAATTTACAATCTCCCTTCGGTACGAAATGGATAGAAGCACCAGCAGGTGATTGACGGGGTCGAACCTTTCTCTGCGGTGGCATTTAATCCAAGTATTTTCTAAGTTCCTTTAGTTGCATTGCCGACATTGGATAAATAGGACCCAAGGAGGTTGCTCTCGTTCCTTAATTCTAATGGCGTGATCCCATTTTCTTCGTATGGGCATTTGCGTTGCAACTTCATCTTCAAATAATTGAACATACTCGTGGTTGTGTTCAGGGATTTTGTGTAGGACGTTTTCGACTGGTTCATCCTTACACTGTATTCGACCAATATCCTGTTCCTCTTTGTCGAAGACTGCCATCTCATCATATTCCCTCATCTCTCACAGTCCTTTGTCGATTATGTGGTTTGAACATTATTTTTCGGGGAAATACCATTTCTCCAGGCTTCCAATATTTGTCATGTGTTGTTTCTTACTCCAGCCAAAAGGAATAATCTGGTTGTAGTTTCCTGCATTCGCAATTTTGCAAGAAATTTCTGCTCGATGAGCTTTTGTTTCAAGCTCCAATCGGAGGGGACAAGTGAATTGCTTGCCCCCAATTTCAGTTGCGGAACGATCGAATCCTAAGTTTTCCGTTGGGTTTTGACTCGTTTTGTATCGGATATCGTATTCTCCTATGAGGCTAGCATTGATTAGAATGATATTAGAACCATAATCTAATGACAGGTAAATCTGGATTGTTTTCCCTTCTATCACGATGTGTGCTATGCCTTCAAGGCAATCGTATCTGTCCGGTGGAGGAATTTTCACTTTCTTCCTCACTTCATGGAAAGAATTTGCCCTTCGTTTTTGTGACATTTTTGTGGATGTGTGAGACCATGCCCGCATAGTTTTAGTCAATTAGACCACCTTAGCCAAACTAATTCTGTTACCTTTTCCATTTTTAATGGGGCTTTTAACCTGGTCTCGTGGTGTTTCACCAACACTCAAGGACCGAGCGAGCAGTTATTGGATTGAATGCTCTTTGTCCCATTCACAACCCTTATATTTAGGTCACAGGCAGCCCACTACTAGTGGTCTTTACCTCTTGCCCTAGGGTTCCCTCTCATCCTGATTTTACTACCTGTAGGTCCTGTCTGGTGGGTATCCACGATTATCCAGATAGGTACGTAGTATTACCATCGGGTTCCTAGAGCTGGCCGATTATCATGTTCTATCCTTCCCGCACTTGTTCTCCACCCTCATGTCATGAGATCATATCCGTTACAGAATTCATATATGGGTACCTGCGAATCTATTCGAGAGAGACTGGATCTTAAGAAGCGGTCTAGAGCCTTGTCTCTAGTGCATCCTGCATTTGCTGGTAAGAATGATAGCTCGTGGGCGAAGTATGCCTTGTCACTCTCCAGGGTCATCTCTCTTGGCCATACTGACTCTCCCTAGTATGATTTCTTCTAACTTAGTTTTAATCCCAAGTTGGTCCTTAGCGGAGACCTTTAAGTTTCCGGAACACGTGTCCTATTACCATTATCTATTTTCCCCAGTTGATGTGTCTGGGGTCCTTACCACCGGTGGGTGGGGGAGTTTTTCCTCGCGTTGTTTCTCGATTCCTGTAGTCACGTGTGCCTATTTAGCACCTGTTAGGCATAAAGGAGCGATCGTTCATTGCCAAGGAAACAACCCTCAGATTGCGATAAGTTACCGACGTATATTATCGGTGAGATAGTCAGTCCGACCGACATAAAAACTACCGAGCCCTTAATGGGAGTCTCAAAGTATATGAGATAACTCAAATAGAAATTATTGGTCGGTTTAAAAGGGGGTTAT
>QLOI01006953.1:0-10237 GCA_003313605.1 Tuber umbilicatum
GTAGCTAGCAGGCTCCACTTGAGAAATAATAATCATCCTTCCTCATTCAACCTTATCCAACAGAAATAGCCCATCTTGGATCTCCCCGTCGACACCCAAGAGAATGGAATAAAGAGTATTAGCGACGAGCATCGCGGGGGGGCTCCAATCTAGGATGTGAACCGCGGGTATCGACTAAATTCTGCTATACCCCAGCCACAAGCGCGCAATTGTTCGCCCACGAGTGCTCATTTAGTCATGACGCAATTAATGCCGAACTCGGCTCATTCCTGCAGAAACCCGAGCAACTGCAAAGAAACACCGTTGGCGAGTGATGCACAGTGAGAAGAGAATCTGTGAGTCTAAAAGAAGAACCGGCAAGTGCTTCAGTACTCTATTAGAACCACTGCCCATAGCGCGAAAGGGTGCGTAACTTACCGCGATTTTCATTCTACTACACCCACGGGCGCAAACGGGCTGCAACGGACAGGGAAAGAAAAAAACAATGACAACCTCACGACAAAATCCCAGAATACTCTTCAAGTATTTGATAGGAATTTGACTCATAGTTCATATTTTGTTTCAGCTCCCGGGGAAATTGTCGTTCGTTCAGAATGCCCTAGACCTCGAGGAGAAATAAATGAGCAAAAGTCAAACCCGAGTGGATGCGGCATCATGGCATATTCCGATGCAAAGGATTAGCCTGTGTGCCAAGAGCCACGCCAAGAAATACCTTGGTGATTGTTGCTAAGGCCCCAGGCACGTGCAATCCCGAGACAAAGCTTATTCTGACGACAAAGTAGCTGACTTCAGCAGTGGCAGGAAGGTCTTCCTTATCCGTGATGCTCACGTATACATACAAATCGAACCATGTAACACCGGGGCAGCTCATCCGGGCAAAAAATATAGTACCCATCCGACTTACTATTTTTTTTCCTCTCCGGCTTGCTGCGCATCATTGTCTTATCACTCATGACATTGCAAACAGCATTCCCCGATCACCTCACCCTCCCCGCCCCCGGGCTCGGGAAGCAGAGGCGGGCGAGGCGTGAGCTCGGTGTGACATACGCGATGGGGCAATATTGTTGAGGATAAACCTAACCCTACAGCGCTGAATTGGATAACAGGAGAACAACATCTTAGCAGCAAACTTGGCAAAACTGAACCCCGAACCATAACTGCCTCTTATCCCTGGAGCCCACGACTCAATCTAATATAGCCCTACTCTAATAAAATGCTCCGAGTAGGTCCCTCGCAGCGGGCTTTCCCGACGGTCCGGCGACGGGACTATCAAAAGCCCCGGATGGGGGGAGGGTAAGCTCGCCACCCCTATTGAATTCCATTCACACATGCAAACCACAATTCTTTAGTTTAGACGGCGGGTCCTAAAGAATGCCGCAGCGACTTTTGCAAAGGTAGCGGGCAAGTGTCGGAATGAGTATATTCATTTCCAGGAGTGAAGAAACGACTCAAACGCAGCGGCAGGACTAGGGAAAGGGGGATGGGGAAGGCAACCGTTGGAATCGGTACCTTAGGATTGGTCTAGGAGAGATATGCATCTTCAAATTGCTAACAACTTTTGATCCTCGTGATTCCAAGCGAGATTGAACTGTCCTAATCCCTAAATCCCTATGCTCTACGCCCTACACCGACCAACATCAGAGAAAAACCTGTTACGAATTGGGTTATGGGAGCCAAAAATGAGAGGAGATTTTTTATTCGATAGATAGAGCGTCAGAGAAGGAGGTTGTGTTCAGAAACAGAAGAGGATAAAAGAAAGGGGGCAAAGCGCTACCCAAGAGAGCAAACAGTGTTGTAAGGAAATAATCGCAGTGTAGGAATGCATACATAACTCATAACGTACGCACCCCGCTCACAATATCCAGAGCCTCACATCCACATTCTAACGCATACCAGACCAATTACCCTACGCCAAGTGGCATAAGTGTGAAGGAAACATCAATCCACCGCCGTGTCCCTAATCACCGTACACTTCATATACAAATGCCCTATAGCCCTCCTATGATAACCACATGCCCTGATATCGAGCGAAGAAATGGATATATTGAGATGAAAATAATGAGAAATGAAAGGCGAGATGTAGGATCCTTATAGCGTTAAAAAATAAAAAAGACATGGGGGAGAAATGGTAAGACTTTGATAAGAAATCCACCACAACTCGGAAACCTCAAACAATACAAACACAAACAAATGTTTCTCATCTGCTAGTTTTCCAAACACCGAAGGACTATAGTGAGGATGACGAAAGATAGTATATTTCAACAACCTTCAGGAGCAGCGGTAGGATTGCACGTGTTAGTAAGGGACAGCCAGGAAGGTACTGCACAGAAGGTGACTGCGGGAATGGACATGAGTGATGTTTTATGACTGCAACTCTCGGTATACCTGTTCCGGAAACCGGACAAACAAGGGGAGTGAATGAACTGGGTATGAATCTCGAAGCTTGAATTTGTGAATAGACCTCCGGCTCGGATATTATTATCGGGTTTTACCTGTTGCCTCAAGTGATGGCAGTATTCCCAAACGTGCAGGGGCTCCCAGGTGCTGGGAGTTGTGGTCCCGATCTTTCTCAGATCCCCCGGTCCCCGCAGTCCCTTCTTCTCTCCCTTTCCACACCACATTCTTTTCTTTGATTTCTCTCCGTCTCTCTCCTTTGTTCAATAAGGGATGCACGTTGCTCGCTTGCTTTACGGTTACTCTCTGCCTAGTTACTCGTGATACCACTCAATTCTGCACGTTCCTCGCGGTATAGCTTAACACCCGGGCCCGGCGGACGGTAGCATGAGTGATACTTTGTGATTTGTGCTCCACCCTTATCTATTCAGGAGCGTAGCGGAAGAAATAAAATGAGTAAAAATCTGGAAGCGGAAATGTGTGAATAGGCTTTCGGCTCTAGAATAAACTTTCGGGCCTCACCTCCTCAAAGAATGGTATCTTTGGCCGTATTCCGCAACTCACGGGGGGAATATTGGGATAGCAGCCAAATCGCCGACCCGGTAAGGTAGTGAAGTATTTGTTGAGACGGCCAAGGTATGAGGAGCCTAGGGTAGGTGGACCTACGACGGGAATGCACATCCCGAGCGAGGGAATAAAGGGGCGCCTCGGCGAGTGGTATATTGTAGTCGGATATTATAACATCCAGGACGGTGGAGCACCGGTGACTGATTTTGGGGGTTTCCCGCATTATACGGGACTCTAATGGTATATCCCGTCCGGCCTTCGCCAGGCGTAGGGCGTCAGGGAGTCGAAAAAAAAAAGACGGGCTGCACTGTTGGGAAAACTGGGTAGGCGAGACACATCCAGAACGTACTGGTGATATGTAATTGCACAAGTAAACACCGAGGAGTAATGCAGCAAAGACAAAGCAGTTCCACCCCGCACGTATTTTAGTTGGGTAATGTGAAGGACGGGCGAGATTGTCTCTTTCACATCCTATGCCCTTAGGCATAGGATATAGGTTTTCGGCTTTGGTCGCTTCTTTCACACCCTATGCTGTTAGGCATATTGGTAGTCGGTATAGGGCAGAGGCTTGAGGAGTCATGGTGGATCATGAGATGTCAGGATAGTTCTAGATTGTTCGAGATCGTGATTGGTTAGTTTAGTGTGTTTCCTTAGAGTTCGTCGAGTTTCTGGAGTTTGGGAGATATATACCTCCGATCCTGTCCTTAGCTAGAAGGTTGGTTGTCAGTCATAGATTTGTCCTCCTTTCACGCTCATCTCCACTGATCATCTATCGTGATTCCACCGCCACCACTTCGTCGTTCGTGCTTCCCTCAGGTTTCATCACTAACAACCATTTAGATAGCCAGTCCAGTCCTTGGCCTATCGAGTTTAGGGCGTTTAGGAGCCCCCAAAAATGGGTTGTGGCTTACACCGGTAGCCTTTCTTGTCCTACCTTAAGACGAGGGGACGGAGTAGAATTTGAGAATTAAAATGCACTATCAACCCTGCAGCGTAGCTGCGTCCATATGGGTTAACGGGATTAGAGGCCGAGTGGGGGAAAATACACACCGCACCTTTCGAGTAATTCTCTGATAACATACCGAAGCAAACAGCAAATGAAACATTTCTCCAAAACAGCACGAAACCCTGCCAGCGCCTGCGCAGCAGAGTTCCGCAGCTGTTCTAGGCCTCCTCCTTGTCCCCAAAATGTACCTCAGTCAGCTCCCGTGACAAAAATGCGGCGCGAACGATATTATGAAAATGATAAATACTGCGTTGAGTTGTGGAAATGTTTTTTCTCTATAATATAGCAAACAAAGGTGGTCATATTTGGTCTGTGAACTGGACTTTATTCGGGTGGTCCGCTTGAGGCGAGTCAAGTGCCGGACATCGGCCACTATGTTGGAAAGGAAATACCCTTCAGGTATATGGGGAAGGAAGCTATGGTTGGTGGTGTGAAAAATGATTGATACAGGAAATGTTAGTCTGCGGGGTGGGGGAGGGAGGGAAAGCAATGGAGAAGGAAGGGGAGTTTACGATACACCACACGAGACTACAGCAGTCGCACCCCACACGGACTGCTCGTGCGGACCCTCCCAGCACCGGGTAACTACCCGTGTATGCCAGCAACGAGCGCCGCGCCCACGCAAGCGGTTCGCAACACCAAGAGGGCCGCTTTGCCGCCCACTCCTCAAATTCCATGCACTTTATAGACCCACGCAAGAGCTCCCGCAAATCCCGCGATGTCAGAGTACGGTTTCTGTGCACGGCTACAAAATATTTGGTAATGTGTTTAGAGGAATGGGAAGGCAAACGATGCCTCAAGCATCCTCGAAATTGTGGGGGGGTGCTCGGCAACCGAAATTGAGGCCCCTGCTCCTTCTGCGGGGACCCTTCACTCAGTTTCACTGTCTTAGAGTATATTAGAGTGGACTGCACGATAGTGCGTATACAGGGTCAAGTTTCTTTCGGGGTACCATGAGTTTCACCCCCCCATGTGTGGGTGGCTGCCGGGTTGTTGAGGTATAGGTGAGAACGCCATTCCCTAGTGAGTATTATTGTTTCTCTATATTTAATGCCAAGATGTCTTGCATTTGACGCAACCACTTACCCCATACCCTTATAGAGCCTACAAAGGAAACTCATGTCACATCCCTACACTTCGGGTGGGTAATCAAATCTGGTAATTAATTAATGCGAATTATACCAGCTATTCCCTGCGCTTAGTCGTTTATAAAGTATGCTGGAGTGTCGGCATCGAGGCAACCACTAACCAGTGGCCAGGTGTCTGCAGGTTTGGTAAGTTAATGGCCAGATACCATATACACAAAGTAGCCACTGCAATGCCATCCCCCGCCCTTCCATCTCTATGGATACTAATATCCATCTTTTCCACCACCATTTCGCTCCGACGACACCCTACCACCCTACCACAGCACCTTCACCCCATCCCCGGTCTTCCATCAAGCTACACCCACTCAAACACGCATTTTTCTTACTACCATTCGCACCTAATCTAGAATTGCGCAGTATGCCTTCAGTCATCCCTTTAGGTCTTATCGAGTCAACTGTGGTCGAAATCTCGTAGGGAAATCATTGACATATTAGGTCTGAATCGAGTTAGTCCTTTCCAGGAATCTTTGTTCGGCGAGGAATCGGGTGCAACGCCCCTTGATTAGCAATACCCCTATCGGTTGATATGACGACTAGTGTGCCAAGCATGGAATAAGCACCTGGAATTTGATCCATGACCGAAATCCTTTTTTCTCATCGGCATGACTAGCGGCGGGGTTTCTCACTGACAGCGCGCGGGAGGATGCGGTTTGGTCTAGCGGATAAACGTTTCCCAGGGCATGGGATGGATGAGAATGCCATTGCCAGGTTTCTTGGTTGTGGATTTGGGTTTGGTGCCGGCATGGGAGTGGGGGGTGGGGCAGTTTGTTGTTGGTAAGGTTTGATTGGCTCCCTTTACTGGCCCGGGCATGATACAGGAGCACAGTGCCGCAGGTTTTTTCTGTCCAACCCTGTCTCTGTATTTCGCCATGCGAAAGGTTTAAGAATGGGCTTTCACAATTTTGAATAGCTGGCGATCTGAAAGGGGAAAATCGGGGCTGTCAGGAAGGTGGGAAAGGAGCCGAAATGCACCACCAGCCCGACCTACAAGCCCCTAATTATTTGTCGGCACCCCCGCTCACCAAATTCTTCCAAAGGCTTCTCCAGATATACCTCTCAGACGCGGCAGGTTTTCAAAATGTTCTTTCTTCAGATTATTCTCCCGGAAGAGCCAAAAATATCAGCAATCACTAGGACAGTAAACCGTTAAGTTAACCTTTAACTGACAGCTCAGCATTGAGGACTTTAGCTTGGGGTAAGCCCTTTAAAGTTGTGTAAAGCCCATTTGGACAATCTCGCTTGTAGTATGATAATGTCGGTTGCATGATTGCTGTCCGCCCCAAATATGAATTTATATGCGATCGAAAGATCTGGTTAGGGCCAATGGTGAGTAAAATTACCAGAAGCAGCAATACTAAAATATTGCTCAAAGCCGGGGGTCATGGGTTGTCGTGAATAGACAGAAAACTGATTCTTATCCTCCAACCTTTCCCAGAGTTCCAAATGGATCGATCGATATTGGATCTTTTTTGGTAACTTAATTGATATTACCTTTCTTCTTTCGTCCGTCCCTGGGAATTGTCAAACCGCCCGCAGGCAGCATCTTATAGGGATCCTAGCGTTTCGGAGGAGCTAACTTTAATTACCAATGGCGGCCAAATATCTTCGTGCTTCCTGGTAGCAGCTGGTAACCCGTTTTGTGTTGTAAGTATCCCAAAATCTCTTCTTTGGCTATCCATGATGCCCGTTAAACTGGACTAAATCCTGAGTTTTTGATCAGGCATGACGGGCTGTGGCCGCGCTGCGGACTGGGAAATAGCCTATCTTAGATCTCCCCATAAACACCCGAGGGGGGAAAGATAAAAGGCATTAACGAAGAATAACGTGGCAAGGCACCAATCTAGCAGGCGAATTGTGGGCCGAGACCGAATCCCACCATGCCATAGCTACATGCGCCCGTTTTTTTCGGCACGAGTGATCCTTTAACTATGGCCCAACTAATCTCGAATAACTTGGCTCATTCCCGTGGAAACCCGAGCGACCGCGAGGAAACTCTACCGGCGAGTGATAGACGATGAGCGGGAAGGGAATCATTAAATCTGAACAAAAAGCTGGAAAGTGGTTAGGTACTCTATTGGAACCACCTCTGACAGAGCGAAGGAGCGTCGAGCGACTCACCACGATTCCACCCTAAGCGCAGGTGTAGGCTACAACAAACCGTAAAAACGTGGCCAACCCCACAACAAAATCTCAGAGCACTCAAGTATTTAATACAAGTAGGGATCTGTTTCATGGTTCATATTTCGTCCCAGCTCTCGAGAAGATAGTTTTATTTGTTGTTCGCTCGGGGTGCCTTGGGACCCTTGAGAATCTGAGTGGGTGAGGTATCATCATATAGGCTGATGCCGAGCGTTTAGTCTATGTGCCAAGAGTCACGCCAAGAAATACCCTGGTAATGATTGCCAAGGTCCTCCCGCACGTGCGGTCCCCAGACAAAGCTTATTCTGACGACAAAGCTGCTGACTCCAACACTGGAAGGAGGATCTTCCTCGCCCACGATACCCGCGTATATACAAATCGAACCATGGGACTCCTAGACAATTTGTCCGGTTGAAAAGTATAGTATTGGTTCGACCTATTATTTCCCCTCTTCTCCGGCTCGCTTCGCACCACGGACTTGTCATTCAAGATATTTTACTCTACAATCCCGATCACCCTACCCTCCCCAGCCCCGGGCCTGGGAGAGGCAAGCGGGGAGGTGGGCCCGGTATGGCATAGGTAAGGAGGCGATATTGTTCAGAATAAACCTAACCCTACGGCATGGAAATTGGGCGACATGCGTGCGCCAATCTCTTAAAACATCCTCGCCGCGAATTTGGAGCCCGGGCCTTAGCCGCCTCTTATACCGAGGACCAACGGCACAATCTAATCTAGGCCTACTCTAATAAATTTTTCTGAGTAGGCCCACCGCAGTGGGTGTTCCCCACGGTCCGGCGGGAGGACTGCCAGGAGCCCCGGCCAGCGGAGAACGCCCCCAATGATTGTGAGGGGTGAATTCGCCATCCCGGTTAACACAGCTGTTGAAATCCGTTCACACACGCAAGCCGCAGTCGCAGTTCTCAATTTTCATGATTTCTATGGCTCCCAAGATGAATAATCGGGGTTTGGTTCTCACGATTAGTCGGCCTATTATAGTGTGAAAAGCGTGTCTCGACTAGCTCGCCCTTCTCACTTTCCCGCTCCATAGCGCCTAGGGCCGCAACATCTTGGGACGGCCTTCGCCGGCTCGGGCGGCGGGTCGTGCAGGGTAGTACAGTGGGTTTGGTGAGGTATTGGGCAATTGTCGGAATGTTGGTACTGTATGTTCACTATTCAACCGTAAGAAACGACAGCGGTGGAACTAGGACCACCGCGGGTGAAGCGCGCTGAACGAGGGAAAACAGTGATGGGAAAGGTAACCAATGGGGGTGCTTGCGAGGGGCTAGTTTAGAAGAGGTAATTTCTTCAAATAGCTTACTGCTCGGGGAACATAACGGAATGGGGAAATAGGCCATCCGGAGACGTCGTGACCTCTGTGATCCCTAACGAGCTAGAACTATCCTGATCCCTAAATTCTAGGCCAACCAGCATCAAGGGAGAAACAAACTTTTACGAATGCATTATGAGAACAAAACGAGGGAGTAGGTTTTTGTTCGATTGATAGATTGGAAGAGAAGAAGGTTGTGTTGAGAATCAGAAGAGGAAGGAAAAGAAAGTAAGGCGCTACTGAAGAGGGCAAATGGTGTTGTAAGGAAATCATCGCAGTGTAGGAGCGCATACGTTTGATAATTCACAAAATATACATTCCATTAACAAGATCCGTAACCTCGGATCCAGGTTCTAACGAAAATTAAACCAACTACCCTACGCCGTATGGCATAAATGTGAAAGAAGCAATAATCCGCCATGACGTATCATACCTAATCACTACACACCTCATACGCAAATGCCCTGTAGCTGCACGTCTCCTATCTACATATCCGACAATCGCATGCCTGCCGAACCGCGTGCCCCATACCAATCCGACAAGGAGCTGCATAGTTGCTCGAAATATTGTTGAGTACTGTGTTAGCATTAATGCCGGCAGATATTATATTGGCCAAGCCATTAGGAGTGGGGTCATTGTTAGGAGGGGTAGCTGTTTGCCCAGGTGCCACCGGCCCCAAATCGAGTGCCTTGGCAGTAAAACTGCAGAGGATACCAAGTAGTACAAGCGCCTCTTCTCCTGTGTCTTCTGAAGTACATAACTCGAGAAACTTCTCGAGGGCGCGCCCGGACCGATCTAGGAGCGCCGTTGTTTGCACAAGTGTCCCTGGTATACCAGTTTTCCAAACACCGAAGGATTACGGTGAGGATGGCGAATGATGGTGTGGTTTATCAACTTTCAGAAGCTTCGCTAGAGCTGCACGCGGTAGTAATGTGTCACCAGCAGCGGAAAAGGAAATGGTTATGAGGTAAGCGAGCATCTTGAATTGCTGATGGAATGATGAGAAGAGGACCGATAGAGTAAGAAAGAAAAAGGAGAGAGAGAAAAGAAGCGATGTAGAAAAGGAGAGTAGGTGCATGCGGTAATGCAAGCAGCCATGAGATGCCAATCATGACTGCAGGAACGGAGAATAGTAGAGCACGACTGTGGCTACAATTCCAACACAAGCGACAGCCAGGGAAGATGCAGCGCAAGTAGGACACAGATAGTGTTTCATGACTGCCGCCCTCTCTCTATCTGTTCCGAAAGTTGAGGGAGCACGTGGAATGAATGAACTAACTGGGTGGAAATTCCGAAGTTCAAATTTCTGGGGATACCTCTGTTGAAAATAGTGGGATGCTGCTCGGCATGCTTGCTATCGTTCTCCTTTGTCGTCCTATTTCACCGTTACCCGTTATCGGCATCGCTTCCGTTCCCGTTACCGTATTGTGGTTCTTTTGTCATCTCCCACCGGAGCTCTTTCGCTGTCGCAGCTCTTTCCTGTGGCAGCTCTTTTGTCTTGTCAGCTTCTTTTGCCCCATTCAGATCTTTTACCACGTTCAGATCTTTTGTCCCGTCTGCTCTTTTGTCTTCCAGAAGCTCTTTTGTCCCGTGGCCGCTCGTTTGTCCTATGGCAGCTCTTTTGTTATTTTCCGGCGATCGCGGGAGAGTCCCTTG
>QLOI01006968.1:0-23024 GCA_003313605.1 Tuber umbilicatum
GTATAAATTTCACGGTTTCTGTCTTCTCTGGCATGGCGGGAGTGTGGTGGGGCCATGGTTGTGCGGGGTTGTTGAGGTGATCGTGATTCTGACCGTTGCCACGGCCGGGTATGAAAACTTATTAGACACGAGTGTACGGTACTGCACTGTACCGCATCAAGATCAAGTTCCACACACTACGGAACCTCCCTACCGGATTACTCGAGTACAGTATACTTTGCACCTTGAATTTCACAGACCAGACTTCAGGTTCCATCTCTATCTGCTAAAGGAGCTCACGATAAGGATGGCCTTGGCACCGAGACAAGTGTTCGGTCCTTTTAGTCTAATCGGTGAAGCTCGGCTAAGTAACTAACTGCGGCACAGTGCCATTACTTAGCGTTGTCCTAGCCTACTCGAGTAGCTGTCTTGGTCTCACTTCGGGCCCGGGTTATGGAAACGTCAATGATCGTTTGTTCCGCAACTGACCCCCAAACGGGCCACTTATTACAGCTTTCACCACCGGTATGGTAAATCTCTTCAAGTGAGGGGGTACCGTAAAAACTGGAATAATTGGACTTCACGCTAAGACATTGGAGTTGCCTCTCCTAGTCAGGCCGCTTGTATTTTTCTCTATTTGTCTCAGCTGAGGGCTGGAAGACAGTTTTTTCGCTGTGTGTTACTCCCCCTAATTCAGAGGAGGAAATTCTGGACGTCCTAGCGTGAGGTCCAATTGCTCCAGCTTTTACGGTATACTGTGTTGCTGTTGTTACGTGTGACTGATATAACAGGGGCGCACTTGCCGAATATATTTAGCAGAATACACCCCTCGAGAAGCGTAGGCTCAGGTTATGATATAAGCGTTCTCGTGCTGAGCACATTACCAACCGTGTATGGCCGTAGCCTGAAATTCGGGCGGGAGATCCAGAATGAAATAAAATTTGAGGCTGACAGTGTTTCCGGAGCTCCCAGCTTCCAGCACGACCAAGGTGCGCTTTCATATGGTTCTTGAGCTCAATGGACCTTCATATTATCGTGTTCATTGCGAATACCTGTATACCGGTACATATTCACCGGCTGGAATTGCGCCTTGCTGTATGGTACCGGTAGATTATTTCACTTCTCTGTTCTGAACCCTTGTTGAGGAGGGTTTAGTCGATGTCTATCGTTCTTGTCGCTGCCCAAGTCGGCCGCTTGGCCTCGGCTTCTCTTCCTTTATCTGGGGTAGTCACCGAGAGGAGGACGCGTACTTCTATTTTCTTCTCCACGAACGGAGGGTTGATGAGATAAGAATGAGGGAGAGGTGAGGGGGCTTGACATATGTAAAGAGCGTTCAAGTATATAGAGTCGTGAGTTTTCCCTCCCCTTGGCAGTCACTGTACGCATTCCTCATGCGACAGCACCCTCGCCCAGGCTTGGATACATAATAGAAGACTTGGCCTTCAACTCCTCCCTCCCTTGATATCACATCCTCGAACCGACGAGACATGCAAAGCCTAAGCCAGATGTTTTCCCTGACCGAATTTATGGTCAGAACTGCACGTTCTTCGAGGAAAAGTGGCTTCCCGGTTAGGTCTCCCGTCGGAAGTCCCTCCGAGCCAAGAACCTCCATTGTTCATGAAGGAGCTTTGATAGCTGGGGTTATGAGGCTTACCGTCAGGCTTCGGGGCGATTTTGGCGGAATGGTCCACACAACCTCAGTTACGTTCCAGTGAGTACTATATTGTTCCTTCAATGGAGGGATGTAGACTGACTCTTGAACAGCGCTTTTGATGGGTTCGGAAGGCAGATAGACGCAGCCCTCAGCCGACATTTCGGGGAGGGAGCCGTTGGAATTGTTTCCCCCACGGGAAAGGTCATCACGGAAGATTATCAGATGTATCAACTACGTTACCCTGGCTATTCTTATACCTTTTGCAACGTGGTGTACGACCGGGGGTGCGAAGACCAGCATCCACCGATCACGATCCCTTCTCAAAAGATTCTCCTCGAGGTTGCCGACGACGACATAGCCATCGACGGTGGAGAAAGGATACGCTATGTTGACCCTGCCTTCAATTATGGCACCATATACATGGACCACGCTGGGCTATCCATCACAAAGCCAGAACAACACGAACATCAGAAGCAGCTTGCAGTACAACGAGGCGACTATTACGTCCCTCACAGTGACCTTCCATCATATGAGTGTGTTCCACCAAGAAAGCTGAGTCGGGGGGTTGGGGATGCGTGTTTTGCTTGTGTATGTTGTAGAAATTGGATAGCGCATTTATTGGAAGAATATGGAGGACAGGCTTTAGAGACGATGGCCAGCAAGGGCCCAAGCAATTGTCGTTCTGCACGACGGAGGGTTTTAGCGAGCCACAGGGTGATGTACGGACGGGATAGACCGTTACGCGAGAGAGATTTTGATGGATTGAGCTTGGAGCAGAGGAGAACGTTAGTAAGGGCTCGCGGGAGCGCGATTGCTGTATAGCGGGTCTGCACTTAACTCGGTGTATAGCCTTACACTTATCTAGGGCAGAAATATCCAAGGTTGGGGATGGAAAAGGCCACGAGGGTCTGGTGAATTCTGGTGGGCTAAGCCTTCGTGCTTTTATCTAATGGGTCTTCGCATGGTTTTCTCTTCCTGGAGGAAGATGGCTGGAGGTATCGTGCTTGCTACTTTTTTGTATATAATATTATGATAGAAACCTCAGATTGCACTGGGGTCGATAGTAACTTGGATCCGGTGCTGTCAAGGTATTGTGAAAAAATGTGGGCGTGTTGGTACCGCGATATTTGATCTAAATTCTGTGCCCTTGGAATACACAAATTTGGGCTTTCAAGTATGCAGACCGGTCGAACCTCAGGAAAGCTGCTGACCTGTTTTAAGGTTAATTTGGAGTAGCTCGCTATAGATTTAACTTATGGTATTGCAGTACCCAGGATGGTTTGCCAGTAAGGCTTGCTGTCCGGCCAATTTTTATTGGCACCCCACCCTTCCCGCTTCCCTTGTATGCCTCTTTCCGCCTTCACTGAACCAATCACTAATTACATTTCCTCGGCTTCCCTCCCCACATTGCGGGCCCTGGGGTGCCATTCTTGGACCCCATTTCCCGTGCTGGGAAAAGAAATTGAGGCAATCCCTTATCACTCGGGCTTACTCTAACTCTAGATTACGGAATTATCATACAAGACAGGATATTTGTTGGCAACTTAGACTGTGCGGAAAGTAGATGCTAGTATGTTAGGTCCGGTGGAAATAGGGGATGTCGTTACGCAGCCGGAAAAATTTGTGTCGAAGGGGGGCTAAGAAGTGATAGAAGAAAAAGTGTATTTTTGGTAAGAACTGCTCGAGTGGGGTGGAAAGAAATTGCATTTTCCTAGTGCAGTACATAAGTGCAGCACATACAATTCAGGCGGAGAAGAAGCGAACCAGAGTTGTGGTTAGGGTTTCTCCAAGATACGAAATGATGGCTCCTTGAACTAACCAATAGTTCTTCGCCGGTGCCTCTTTCCGTGAGGTTTATTCGCTTGTTCTTCAACTCTTCCAATACACATCGTTACTTCGATTGCGTCCTGTTATATTCGTCCTCATTAGCTACTCTCGTTTTCCGCTCCTCCCCCCCTCCCCCCCCGGAAAAGGACAACATACCGTAGGCTCAAAACTCTTCAACATCCCATTCTCATAAACTAACCTCGAATCTCCTCCCTCATTCAATTCCTCCATCCCTACCCCTTCTTCTTCCTCCACAGTCCTAGCCCTCTCCCCGACAGCGGGCTTCTCCTCAACCCCCATACACACATACTTCAAATACCTTGAATTCCCGGGCTTCACGAGATTGTTTGCCACCAGCAAACTCCCAACCCCAACCATTTCCAGCTCCTCCACGATCTTCAAGTCATTGGTGTACGGCGGGTTATAGTGGTCAAAAAACAGCATATCCACCCTCGGCATCTCGCTCTTCAGCTTCCTCAGTGAAACGGAGGAAGGGCCAACGATGACTTGGACTAAGTCCAAGAGACCTGCGAGGCTCACCAGTGATAGGGTTATTGAAGCGAAAAGCGGGGACTGCTCGAGCGTTATGTATTTCTTCTCCGCGGTGGGAATGAGCGGGTGGGATTTTAGAGTTGAGGCGGAGAGGAGGGTACTGTACCCGATATACGAACCCACTTCTATGATTGTGCTTGGGCAATGGGTTGCTATTAGGTTTGTTGCTAGGCGGCCTGAGCCTCGTTAGCCGCTCAACATTCAGCGAAGCGAAGTAAGATGAGGTGGGTGGAACCTTTCATCTCCCCGATATCCGTAAGGTGCTTCCTCGCCGCGAAAGCGTCTATCTCCGCTATGATTGCTTTGGGGTTATCCTTGAACGATGCGGCGTTCGGGTGCGTGAATATATGGTTCAAGAGTTCAAGCTCTCTCCCGTGATCGAACTATGCTTTTTCCTGTCAGCACCTCATCTCTCAGCTTTCTCTAGAGACTCTAAATCTAAGCTTAAGTAGAATGGGGAAGACAAACGTAAACACCTCGCTTCCTCGCGTAGCTGGTGTCGCTTGTGAAACAATTCTTGCCGTTATCTGCTGTAATTTTCTCCTCAGTTGCCGGTGCTGCAGGAAGTGACTCTCGAGTGATATCATGTGATGGGTATTCCGGCGTCTTGGAGGAGAAACCGTCGAAGTACGAGAGGTTGAATATAGGTTTGGGGGTGCTTGGCATTTCGGTGGGGTGTCGGGTGTAGGTGGTGGTGTGGGTGGAAATTGTGGAGGTGGGATGGATCACTTGATGTGGTTCTGAGGAGGTGAGATTGCATTTACGAGTACAATTGCCGGTGATGCTTTCCTGAGGGGATTGAATGATCGAGGTCGGTTGACTATAGCACCATAGGAGATATTGGAGATGTTAGTACGTTGGGCGATTCCTGGGGCAGGTATAGCTAGAATTTATTTTTGTGCGGTAGAGGAATGGGTGGAAATAATGACATAAATGCTCTGCACGGGCATCAGGCGTCCGTGGCCACCCGGGATCCGCCGCCACGGGGGGTGGGAGCGGGGATATGATCTGGCACATCTACTAATGAGGATTCCGAGGCTACAGTACCCACCAATCAATCAGCCCATCCACAGGATGATAGGATGTGGCGGTGGCTAGCTCTCCGCTACTGTATCATAAACAAAGTGTAGTGGTACGAGCAAACGGACAAGTAAACCAGATGGTTCGGCGAGGCATGGCATTTCTTGACTTGCAAAGTCAGCGAGTAGACAGGTTTCTTTTCAGCCCGAAAATGCCATGCCTCGCTGGGCCCTCACGGAGTCTACGCACAGCAACCTCCATCCGTCGTGCGCCGTGACTAATGTGCCTCCCTACCTCTTTCGTAGAGACAACAAGGCACCCAGATATGCACGTGAGCCTTTGGATGTATGCATAATATTCAGCGATAGAAAAACATTTAGGCGAAGCCTGCCAAGGAATCAACCCGGACCTCGCGGCAGTATGTTTAGGATCGTTTCGAACCCCGGAGTTTACACTCACCCCCAAACCCTAACATTGCCGTCGAGCGGCCAAAAACCATATGTCTTGGCATCTCCCTGCGTGGTCTATATAAACAGACCACCCCCACCAACCTCCTCCTCTTTTTTTCTCCTCAGCTCTCTTTGCCTTTTGGTAAGTCTACCGCAACTTCGCTTCCTCCTCCCTCATCATACCCGATGCATGCTGACCATCCAACAGGCTTAGATCAAGTGTAGTATCTGTTCTTTTCAGCTTAATCTCTGAAACGGCTCTCCGGAGTCCTGTTCATTTGGTTAATCATATTTTTGTTCACTTGGGGGATCTTGCCTCTGGCATGCTATGCTTGATCCCCACTGTGTCGCTGGTATTGCTCTGTCTCCGGTTGATGCGAAAAGGGTTTGTGCTTTTTTTTTTTTTTGTCTTTGTTTTCTGGCTTTTGTGCGAGGGATTTAGACAAGAATATATTGCATGCGGTTGTACCGGGCTATGACGAACCTTTCTTATAGTGAATCTCTGGCTATGTGAGGAATGGTATCTTGAAGCCACAGTGGTGAATTTGGTACATGATAGGAGTTTGCCATAGTGAACGTCCATAGTGGAAATTGGTGAACGCGATTTGGGGGGGTTGGTTCTTGGCGCTTATTATAGCTAGGTGCAACTGTATGTAGCCTTAGTTCTGTTTTTGGTAGAAGATTTCCATAGCTCAACGCATGTATGAAAAAGAAGGAGCTAAAATAATCGGCCTGGAATATACTCGAGCACTCTGAAATTCAATAATAGTTATTATGATGCAATTCACTCGCCATCAATAAACCCTCCCGCCAGCACTAACCTACTACTATGGTGCTTCTCTATTTAGAAATTTCCTCACCCTAGGTTGCACTACCGCTGAAGGAGAATGGCGTATATAATTTGACCAATCTACATAAGTATGGTGCTCTACCCTACGGAGATGTCAATTCATTCAAACAGTTCTGATCTCCTCTCCATCCATCCCACGCCTCTTCCCTGTCGGCCAATCAGGCCGATCCAACACCCACAAAATGCCTCTGGCACTCTTTACTCTTCATTCCCTCCTAGCCCACATATTCAATAACCTCTCCCTAATCCTCCTCAGTAATCTCCTCCTCCTAATATCAACAATGACCCTCCTCCTAGTCTCCTGAAAGAATGCCTCAGGCCAAGTCCCGGTGCCCTTGTCCTCCCGCCGGAAAAGCGCAAAGCAGTAATGATTAGTTCCCTGGCGACTGCGAAGGGGCTATCGCTAGTGCGGAGCTTTTACCTTGCCGGCCATAGAGTCATCGGCATTGACACCTCTCGCGGGCATTGGACTCTTACTACGCCGTCGGCTCGCCGGTCTCTGAGGTGGATGGGGGTCAGCAGAGGTACGAGGATGTTCTGGTAAATATCATCAGGAAAGAAAGTGTGGACATGTGGATCTGTGTATCTGGCGTAGCAAGTACCGTCGAAGACGCAGTTGCCGCGGAAAAAAATTCGCAAGACCGAATGTGCGGCTTTCCAGCCACTGCTAGAGACCTGTCGAACACTCCACCACAGGGGCCTCTTCATCCGACACACTGGTGGAATCGGCCTCGGCATCCCAGAAACCGTCTGTGTGACTAGTCGCGCCGAGATGCTCCGGTTACAAGCGAGGGAACCTAGCGGGAAGAGGTACACCCTCAAGAGCATAGGCTCGAGCAATGCACCCAGTTCGAACATGCCGTTATTCCCGCGCCCCATAGCGGAGGAATCGAAAGCCTACGTCTCCGAGCTCCCGATAAACACTAACCACCCCTGGCTCTTTCAGGAGCACATCATCGGACGTGAATTCTGCACGCACGCCGTTGTGCCAAACGGGCGGTTGCGCGCGTTTGTGGGGCGCCCGTCGTCGGAGTCACTGATGCACTATAATACCAGGGACTAGAAATCTACAGCAAGCAATCGTTGAAGCTGCAGGAACTCGCAGCGGTACGTGAAGAGTTTATAGAACAGGTGCTTGACCGGACAGGTCTCCTTCGATGTTCCTATGAGCGAGGGAAGGGGCGCAGAATCAAAGGTATTCCCGATCGGGTGTAATCCAAGGACGCACACCGGCGTTGCGCCATTCAAGGGCGAGCCGGAGGGGCTGTGCGGAGCTTTCTTATCCCTCCTCGAGCCGGCGCCATCACGCTCTCCTTCCTCCCCCTGATGGGGGGGATCGAGTGGCGGGGGGCTGGGGGAATTCTTGACCCACCCGTCTTCGTGGAAGGACGCCACGTTCAGGATATGGGATCCCGTGCCGTTTTTGTGGCTCTATCGCGTTTACTGGCCCACGATTTTTTGGGAGTGCCAGGTTTCCGGGACCAGGTGGAGTGGAGTTAATGACAGTACTACAAGAGTTTTTGGATGTGATTGATTCCCCCTTTCCTTTTGGCATCCAATGTTATTTAATTTCTAGTACTTCAAGTTGGAATTTAACCCCGCTTTGTAAATTTGCCTGAACGGTTGTCCGAGTGATTGGCTGTGAGGGGCTGCCGTTAGGCACGTCTGTGTGGAGGGGTGAGCTGATTCCCGGTGCCGGAACCGCCGAGTGCCTGGAGCTCGTCTTTAGCGTTCTCGTCAGTGGAGGCCGTCTCGTAACGGGACGGAGTCAGAGTACAGTACACCAGAATTGCGGGTTTTCGAGCCATTGTGTTGCGGATATCTTAAAACTCGGCTTTAAATTTAGAATTTTTAAAGCACAATCAATATACACTCATTTCAGGCTTTTATCTTGTGTCCGTACCGACCCCCGGGCATATGAACCGGGCGGGGTCTGTCGTAATGTGTTTTTCTCATACGAACCCCTGGTCTTGGCAGATATTATACATTGAGGGAAAGAGCATTCCACGCCTCTGCTCAAGGGGAATGGGTGGAAAGAGCTGCAAAAGTTTCTATCTGGGTGCCGTTGTAGTGAGTCACTTTTTTACCTCTATTTTCAATACTGTTTCCGCCGAAAAATGGCTGGGTAACGATGGCCAGAAACCCTCGATCCTGGGTGCTTTGGACCCGGTAGCCACTAGACGACCTCCACAGTTGTGCGCTCTTGGGCGAGTTTAGGTAATTTCCAATGGTGTAGCGATGACGGTAACTCGTTATACTGGTGTCTGCTATTTCAAACATGGTATACCGGTAGTATTATTGACGAAGGCGTTCTTTCGTGGGAGCTGGGAAGGTTTGAGACTCTCCCAAAGTCAATCATAGACAGGCATGTTTGTGACAATCGGATGGGTCCTTGTCTTTGTGCTCGCTCTATAGCCGAGCTCCTCTCTGATGGTTGTTGAAGGGTCATCTCCTCAACCTCTTTTTAATAACCCTGCATAATCCGCTGGGTTCAGGTACAGTACAGGACAATGTGCTGGCCTGACAGACATTTTCAATTGGGGCAGCAAGTCTACTTGGGTGGCCTATAGCACTCGGTAATAGACGTGGGCAGTCGGACAGCTGGGGGTTCTGGAGGCCAGACCTTACTACCCTCATAGGAGATGAGGGGATGAAATTGGCATGGAGAACGCTCGAGCGAGCGTAGAGCTTTAATACCTCTGATCCTGGCTGTCCGGTCATCCACATCCATACCCGAACATTCACCCCGGCTTTCTGGCCCCTATTTTTAGGCCATGGCTGACGGTGCCGATACTTCCTGTTGCCGTTCGCATATCACCCGATCTAGAACTCCATTCAAGGAAAGAACTCCGGTGTTATATCCCTCTATTCTGAGCTTCCATGATAACTACGTATGCTCGTGTCGTGCGATCATACCAACAAAAAGCCGATTGAGGCACCTATATAGTTCACGGACAATTGACATCATATGGGCAAATTGCCCCTTCTCCACCGGGTAATGCTTTTCCGTTCAACCTCTCCATTTCCTCATCCGAAAGCTCGAAATCGTACACGTCTGCGTTGGACTTGATTCTTTCGGGATTGTCACTCTTCGGCAGCGGAACAAAGCCTCTTTGAAGGGACCAGCGAATCAGCACTTGTGTCGGTGTGACGGAATGCGCATCTGCGATGGATACAACGTCCGGGTCATCGTTCTTCTGTGCACGGACAATAGGCGAGTATGCCTCGAGGACAATGCCCTCCTTGAAACAATAATTCACAATCTCGCTTTGCTGGAGCCAAGGGTGAAGCTCGATTTGATTAACTGCGGGGGTGGTTCTCGAGTACCCTTTGAGCTCCTCTAAATGGCTTACTCCGCTATTTCTTTGTTAGTGTACCTTAGCCATTAAGTTACGGGAAGGAGACCTACTAATTGCTCACCCCAATACTTTTTGCCCCTTCTTCGTCCTTGAATTTCTCCAAAGCCTCCCACATCTCCCTTCTGCCGCCTGGGCCACAGGTAGGTTTATGGATTAAGAACAGGTCAACCCATCCCAATCCAATCCGCTCAACACTTGCTTTCAAACTCTCCAGAGTTTTCTCAACGCTCCCTTCCGGTTTCGCAATCTTAGTAGTGATGAAAACATCACTGCGTTTCAAACCGCTTTGACGAACAGCTTCACCGACCGCTTCTTCGTTCCCGTAGAGTTGTGCGGTGTCAATGTGTCGGTAACCCATTTTGAGGGCAGCGAGACAGCTTTTAACGCATTCAGGCAGGTTTGGGGGATCCCGGTAAACACCGAAACCGATTCGGGGAATTTCTACAGGGGTATGCGGGAGGGGGAGAACGTCTTGGATAGTGAACTTTGGCATAGCGAATTGTATCTTTTTTGGTGAATGAATTTTCAACAAAGGTAGGGGATTTTGTTGGGTTGGGCTGATAAGAGGGGTTCGGGAGAAGTGGAGAGAGAGGAGTTGAAAGGCAACTTACGGGTATATAAGCAAAGCCCGTTGTCACGACAAGGTCACACATGACGTTGCACACCTTGACTTACTACCCGTACTGCACTTACAAGAGTAGGCCTTCCGGGAATCATACGATACAAGTGGTTACCCGCGTGTGCCACACAGCATATCTGCTTGGAAACTGGTATTATAGAAACAGGTATATTCTCAATTGAAGATATTAAAAGCTGCCAGTAAAAGTGTCCATTTACAGGCTGAGCAGCTTCTTCTCTCGTTCTCCTCCATTGCTATAACGCATCTGCCACTAACTATTCATTCATACTGAACTTAACCTTGGATGCAACTTGAAATTATGTTTTTATTATCCCTCTTTTACAACGCCGTCAAGTCGCCGCATTAAATCTATTATGTACTAATACCGTAACTTCCATAGAGAATCCACTGGCAGGTGGGTGGGTTTAGATGGCTCAGCGCACGGGGTGCCTGGGGAAAAATACCCCCCGGGGAGGGTTTAGAAAAGGATTCGCGGGGTCGTTTCTTTCCTACTAAAGTTATTACTTACCTACCCAAAAGATATAAAAAGTATCAACCAGAATCCGGAAAAGAGAATACACGTAATAGGAAAGCTGTCCTCGGTTATAGAAACTCTATGCGATTGGTACTTTCTGCAGGATCCAGTTTTTAGCTTGCGACTGCGGATGCCGATATGTCTTTGATTAAATATGTTCGCACAGACGTGAACGGAAAAGAACGAAAAGAGAGAAATTTAATTGAAGCTATTAATTAGTACTACTGGTGTGCTCTCAAAGTTTTTGTTGTTATTGGTCTCATCTTTGCCGGACAGATCCAGGGGGTAAAGAAATTGTTGAGACATAATATTTTTATTATGGTTGGATGGAGGTATGTTTTCGAGTGATGGAACGTGATGTGGGTCGGTTTGTTGGGTATGAGGGATGTATACGATGCAGCGTGTGGCAGGGACACTTGGGTTCGGGGCAATGTCCGGCAGTGGGTACTTATGTTCCGTATTTTTCTCTCTCTTCCCTTATCGTGTGTACGAATATGATAGGTTATGATGCGGAGGGGTTTCGCCCGGGATTTTCTTGTATTTAAATACACGAATACTCCGTCTCCTCCTTCTCCTCCGTTCCTCCACCCCCCCTCGCGGCATTGCACTAGCCTAGCCAATCGCAAAAACCACCCGACAGCCCGCGCAGCACGGAGGGTAACCATAGTCTGGGGGACTGAAGTGATGCCTTGGCAGTAGTATCACTCGCCACGAGATCACCTCAATCGACCTCCCCGGGCAGGCCACCCTGCGGCCTGCACCGCACTCGAACGGGATGAATATCCCCCCCAAGGTCTCCGATGTTCAAGGAAACTAGTAGAAATCTGCGTAACCGTTATTTAATATCGCGGATGTTGATTGGCACACTGCGACGACTTACAAACTTGTTTCCGTGGGGCCGTGCTCTTCATAATATCCGCCCTCAGATCATCGTCTGATATCGCTCTTGCTAGGCTTTATAATTTTAGTTGCAGCGGATCGATTCGGTCGGTCCCGATGTGGCCTTCCGGTGAGGAAATAGCCCAACCATCCTCTCACGCAGCCCAAGAAGAACCCCGTTGCGGGTTCATCCAGAGCATCGATGCGGGATAAAGTTCCGCCCAACCGCCCTAATGCATGTAAACGCCTGCAGTAAATAAGGGGATATAACTGACAACATACGCTAAAGAAAGAAGCAGGGCACATCCCTAGGGGAGAGCCCCGGCTTATTTCTTCGGGAATGTCGATAATGAGTGATCTAGCTGCTTCAGGATAGCTCCCTGTCTCTGCTTCGTCGTAGATTGCTCTTTCCACGAGTAAGTCAAAGTAAAAACAGGCGATGCCGGAAGAGTCGAGTAGCAATACAAGCAGGCGACATCGAATTTCCTTTGTGTCAAATACAAATGAAAGTGTGGTTAGCTATGGCGCTTTTTTATCTCCCAAAGAACCCTCTTTTAAACTCACTTCCTAACCCCTGGATCCCCATAGCAGAATAATACAGGGGTTTGCGAAAATCTTGTTGCCAGAGTCCTTTATCTTGACTCTATGGAGACAGCCAGGCCAGGATTTTACCCTTCGCCGGCTATTGATTGTTTCGATTACTGAAATTTTTTTCCGTGGTACCACTCGGGCTAATTGTCTTGCGTAGCGGCGTCTGCTAAGTTGAAGCATTGTTGAGACGTTCTTGAAGTGGTGTTGGAAACGCGCCATTGCCACGCCGGCGAGTGTTGTTGAAACACTGCTGCCGGCGGCGGATGGTTGAAGAAGTTGTTGGAGATTCCCCGGAGGTGGAGGGAAAGGCGGGGTTATATACTTTTACAGCCCCGCGGTTTCACAATTATCTAGCCCAACCGTTCCCACGCCAAGAGAAACAAAAGCACCCATCGGCATGCAAGGGTGCTGACATTCGACATGGGATGTTGCAGTTTTCCCTTTCTTTCTCCGCCTGGTTATTTCTAACACAACCCGCCCAATCACACTGCGCTGTGTGCGTATACGGAAATAATGTGCTTCACACTAAGAACTACGATAGGTGAGGGAAAATATACTTGAAAGTATAAATTGTGCCTTTGGAAAGCCTCTGTTGTTCACATAGCGTACAAGTACGGCAGCCTAGCTCAGTGCTATATCCAATCCAAGAACAGGACTATGTCTATGCGTCGGACCCGGTCTGCAGTATGGTGCGAATACCATATCTCTTATTGCTTCATGGACTAGGAATCTACCGTATTGAAGGAGAAGGCAATTTCTCCTAGCCATTGAGCACCCTCCGATGCTGCAACTATTTGATAGAGTAGCACACATCACGAGAAATGCAAAACCTCATACCGAACTTGTATAAAACAGCCGTTTGAGCCCCAGCCTTGGCCCTATCAATTCAGAAAACCCCGCAGTTCGCAATATGCCCCGCTCGAAACTATGATAGTTAAACAGGAGAATGAATCGACGCCTATGTAACTCCCGCCAATTCGCCCAGGGAGCCTCGAAAGGCTGTCAGAAAAAAGGTTCACAGGCGACAGCCCGATAAACCTCAATCGAAGTATGCTATTAGCGGCCCTATTAACACAGGCAATCTCATCCACAAAAAGCCCGTTCTCATAGTCGTGACCCCCATCATCGGTATCTAAATATCCCCCACAACTCAAATCGAAGTGTGGCCCATCACCCATCTCCCTCCCCCTGCACATCCTTGCACGGATGTTTCTGTCAACCAAACAACTCCCTTCATTCTGCCCATGATTGGGTACGTCTTGAGAGCAGCCTATAGCAAGGACAACTTCCTCTCCATCCTTGTGGTGGTAGAAAAAATTGAATTAGAGGTATCGCAGGGCCGTTAGGGCAAGATAGTCTAGCTGCAACCCTCCGCACTAAAATCTGATATTCAATGCCGTGGGTAGGCGGCCCCGTGGCCGAAAATAAAGGAGATTTCGGTGTTTGCACTGTATTCTCTATGATGTATTGAATTGGGGTCTCATTTTTAGGGCAATGCCATCCCCCCACGGCACGGCACTTGCCTGCATCACCCGGAACACATTGCCGCCTCAAATGGTGCTTGTGTGCCCAGAGCTCGTATATAACGCGGCGATAACGCCGGTAATTATTGCTATGGTGCCGGGAGGTGAAAGAGGTGAATTCGTCACTCCCTCACACCATGAGCAACTCACGAATCACAAGACTAAACCCTCAGTTATCTGTCCCAGAAGCCACAGAATTTATAAGAATTGTGGATTTGAGTGATAGCTTGCGTGTGGGAATAAAGTTCAATGCTGATGTGAATAGGTGTGACGAGTTTGCCCTTCTCAACGCCTCTCCCAGGATAACGAAGTTTGACGGAACCTTCTCACCGTCTCGCAGGGGGGCCTGCTCGGGTGTGCCAACAAAAATCGAAAAAAACTTAACCCTTGCGCACGAAGCCAGCGGAATTGCTCTCCGATTTTGCTGACAACCGGGTACCCCACTAGGCACTCCGTGGGAACGCGGTGAATGTAATGTTGTAGAAACTCGGCGAAGAAGCCAATTGCATTGTCCCAAAACGCAGGCTACCTGCGTGAGGGTTCTGAAAGTAGTATCTAGAGTACGGTGGCACCCTTTCTCTGTATGCAGTAAGACCCATAGGGCTGAAGGGGCAATGGTTGTTGTTGCCCTCTATTCGAGTGCCCGAGTACCGTACTTGTACCGCTTCTTACTTCTTTTGGCTGCTTGTGGATGTCTAGTGTTGGGTACCCACTAAAATATGCCTTGGCACACTAGCAAGTTCGTCCAGTCTCAGGGAAATGTGAGTATCATACCCAAATTTTAGCGGTGACTTAAGACGGACGAATGAATACCGTTGGGCATTTGTAAATCTATGTGCGAACCTACTGTTAAAGCACCCTTACGTTGAGAACTTCTTCTATGCCGGGGGGGGGGGGTGGCCGGGCTAAGCCTTGGGTAACGTAGTGATGCTTTCTTAAGAGTTAATGGTAGGCGGGCACAAGGGACATAACAATGATACTATTCCTCGAAATCCTCCTTTTAGTGAAGGAGCTCTAAGGTTGATAACGCCTACCCTAGGAGGACTTTAATATAAGTTAGGGAAGCAGGTTTACTGTAACGGCCGTAACAAAACAGCTCCATTGTAACAAACGCGAAAGTTTTTTGCTTACCCCACCCCTCCCGCCTTGGGAAGATGTACAACACAAGTACAGTACAGTCCTGGTATCATACCAGATCCGAAATCATGGCCATCACTCGTGCACCACCTGTGGAAAGTTTGCTTCAACTTGATGGAAGTATGATGATGAACATGGAATGTTAGGACTGATGGTTCTGAATATAGACGCCTCTTCCGGGTATAAGTATAGCTGTACTATGAAGGTCAGAAAAACATACAACAGAAGGATATATGTTCTCCAGCGAATCTACACCCCACTTCCTTTCTTTACTTTGAGTTGGAGTTCTCCATTCCAGGTCCTGTTCCATTCGACATTGCTCCTCGCCTGCTTGATTTACAACACCACCTTCAACCTTAAACCTCACCATCTCAAGCCACCACAGGAATAGCCCTCCGAATGTTGGAACATTGCGCTATAAAAACGCTTGACAATTTGATCGGAGATGGGAAAATATTCCTCTGTCCTTGAGTAGTGTGGGCCTGAAGATGGGATTAGTACTAGAAGTTACCGAAGGTCTCGTAGTCGGCGTTTGCGAACCGGCCAAAGTTTCTCAAGAGAAATAACGGAAATAAGGAAATGGCCTCTGAGGGGGGGGTATCCAGGGCATGTTTTATCACTCGCTTTGGGATTTCTGCTGCAAAACACCTCGCGGTGGTGATTTTCCGCGTCACCCAGGCTATCTAAGAGGAGGGGAAACCCCGGCCAGGACAGCACCTTCTTAAGCAATTTCGGGGAGCGGAAGTACGAGTTATGGCCGAGGTATATTCTCTTCACATAGAGCCAGCCAGTTGATGTGAAAAATTTTCCATTTTGGGCCTTGTTCGTCCGTTTAACCACTTCACCGCGCTAAGGCCTTTGTCGCAACATTGCCCTAGAAACACACTACGCCAGGTCCGAGTCCGATTCTGCAAGTATCTCTGAAGAATTTTAGCATTTTTCTTGGTTGGCGGTTGGTTCCCAAGGCCAACCGCAGAATCGCCATCAGGGCAGAGCTTCACCCAATAGGTGACGACCCTCTTCTTGTTTGGTCGGTCAATGATTGCATATTTCTAACTAACGATGGAATATTTCCTCTCAACTCTACTCAAACCATCAAGATCCCCCCAGATCATGATAAAACGGCAGGAAAAATTAAATCTTCCGGGATAGACTGCAAATTTGGAGATTGCTCTACCTTTACCGAGATAGCTAGCTGGCACAATAATGCATAAGTTAGTGAGACCCCAGGTCGGTGGGTTGTCTACCTACCACGAGGTTCGATACCGGAAAGATTGGGGTTGGTACCCTTCAAGATACACTCTCTAGGACAACGTGTTGAGCCAGAAGTTTTAATTTCCTCATCTCGCTGTATTGGTAAATGTTTGTCGGTGTGTTTGGTATGTCGCTGGTCGCCGGGGAATCGAGTGATAGTAAAGATGTGCTGATGTAGATGTATGCGTGAATACGGTGTGTTGGGCTCTTGGCCAGGAGAAAGAAATAGATCATCTCAAGCCTAACCATAAAAGAGACATCGCAGCGAGAATATCACGTCTTGCCGGTTTATGTACCAGGTATTGGTATCTAACTTGTGGTGTTGCCATCTTTGCTTTGATACTCTCTAACCTTGAAATTGACATTGTCCCCCCCTCCCCCCCCATAGGCGACAATGACCCGCGGGATCTTGAATGTCAATGTGGGCTTCCGAGTCTAGTATGAAGTTACATTTAGGTTTCGTCTGTCTCGCATCTTGTCCAATCCAATGTGCATATGTTTCAGGGCGGCAGGAGATCTCCCTAGTAGTACAAAAGAGCTCCTTCCATCTTAGCGTTCATGTCTTTTGCCCCTTGGGAAATACTTTGCTTGGGACCCTAGGACTACATGCTAGTAGTGCTCCTTCAGATGCTGGAATCCAGGAGACAGACCACCCCCACACTCAGCTTGGCCTCCCCCGATCTCCCATTTTTTTCTTTTAAGCTTCTAATGGCTCAACAATGGCGTTTTCAGTAGGCCACTCTAGACCCATTTCTTTATTGAACCCCTCCCTCGGCGCGTATACTAACCTCCCATATCACAACCATTGAGTGATTACTTCGCTGCACCAAAACAGGTTACTCCAAATCCACGAGAAGGTGTGCACGGTCCCTACCTCGAACCGCCATCCAGCCAGTCAAGAAACGGTTGTTTCGTCATCCATCCTCCCAAAGCCCCGCCTATTCGCTGTTACCTGATCGATAAATTAAGTCCATTTTCATCTTCATGGGGGCGAGGCCCAATGAGATACGTTATGTGGTAGCTTCGGTATGTGCATCTCGCTCAATTCAGCACTTTCTCCACCGGCCCCATCCCCAAGCTAACCCATTAACGGCGTGCGGTATCTCGTTTTGTGACACCTAATTGCTAGCTTCTAGATCCTCCAAGTACACACAAAGTGATACCAGTGACTTACTGGACAATATCATCCGTGACCTGCCAAACCGGCAAGTATGCCACCGATCTGGGATTAATCTCTTCGTATCAGGACTCCAGAGAGAAGACTGGGAGGGAAAAAGAAACCAAAAGAAACACACGATAGGTGAAGTCAAGGATTATACTCCGGGAATAGCTCTTGGTTGCATGCCTGAAAGCCCGCTCCTGTGTGCTCGAGTAGGAGTGCGAAGAGTAAAAACGGAGATGATGCTAGATGCCCGGAGGCAGCAAACGTGTGCGGGAAGGATGATGACGCCAGCACCAGTATTTTAAGAGTAAATTAGATGTAGTGAGAAGAGGGGCGAGGCCTATGTCGTTATTTCAGAGACGAGATGGTAGGGCTGAGGTTAACACTGGGACGCGGAAAAAAAGATGGTATTTAGCCAGTCGGGTTGGAGATCCGTTTTTGTTTCTTGATTTGCTATTCATTCTTGTATGCTAGGCGCTGAAAAAAGGTGTTTATAGGCGAAGACCTTTATACAAGTACTTTCTTCTTTTATAAGGCCTTAGGATGGCTCACGATGCTCTGTACAAACACACCGACAGGCAGAGGTGGTAAGGGCACCGAGTGAGATTACATGATTTCGAGTTGACGAAAAAAGATTCAATAGCCTATCATATGCTTCTAGAATATCAAATTATCTTTACTCCCTTTGATTTGCCATTAGGCCTATCACAGATTGGGTTCCACCAGGAGTATCGATATCTAAGCACTCGTGCTCCCAAATGCTTCTGCCGGAAAACCCGGAATAAATAGATTTCCTGGGTATCCCAATTCCTCCCCCCGTGGAAAAGGGACGAAACTCCCAGCAAAAAATCCTGCTTCAGGGATAAACATCAGACCTTAAGGAGAGCTCCAGAGAGAACTCCAACACCCCAAATCAAGAGCCGTTTGTTCGAGTTACCATGATATTCTAAAACGCCTTGAAGGGTGAAATATGTCCACATTGTCTGGTATGGTTTCGCACGAGGTCTAGGTCTCTTGAGGCCTAGGAAACTTCGTATTTGATGGAACAGACAAGCGAAATTACAAATCTAGTGCGACTCCTAGTACTACCGATTGTCTTCCACAATACGAGAATCCCACGATTCGGTACTCATCCGCGGCATTCCCCACGGGGTCTTTACCACTCGAACCTCCTCCTCTCTCACAAGTTAAAGCTGCTAAAACCTATTTGGCCCAGAGATTGCGAGCTCGAAACTCGTAAGGAATCAGGACATGAGTTGTTTTTCAAGGGTTATATTTCTCCCGTAACTCGACTGACTGCTCCACAATATAGATATAGTGCTCACGGTGGATCTCGGCGTGCCCAGGTTTGTGTACCCGAGATGGCTGGAATCATCACAATATATTATTTGCAGCGGACGGGAGAATCCGGCCCTCGTATTCGGGTGATCGGTGCAGTTTGACCCACTATATCCGAGCGCTTTTATTGGAGATGCCCAAAACTGTTGAGGGAGGGTTTACAGAACTTACGCATCAGGTGGAGAGTTTTTCTTCCAATGTCAACTCTAAACCGCTTCAGATTGTCATGAGTGGCCGAGCTCATTTGGGGAACAATGTATATCCGGGGCGCAAAGCTGCCTAGTCCGTGGAGGATGCTAAGGCGCTCAGCCATAGGGGTTTAGACCTGCTATGGTAACTGAGACCTGCCAGTTAGCTTCAAGACAGCTCCTAGAATTCGACGCCAGCTCCTATCAATAAATTCTCTAAGCCCTTCTCTACCCCAAGAGATGCAATCCCCCCTGTAAGTCTCTAAGAGTTTATGCATCGAGCTCCTGACTGTGTTCTTGGTTCTCGCTTCCGAGCAGTTTCATTTAGCTCCACCCGATAGAGAGATACAATGTCTGATTGATGCAATGAACTAGTTAATACACCAAACTTTAAAGTAAACAAGGTTCTCCATCTTTATCTCTCTGCCGAAACCAAGAGAGCTCACATCTCGCACCGATGCATACATCCTGAAACAACCTACCCTGCATCCGGTCCGTCGCGAACCTATCAGTTTGTGGGTGTACCCCGCACAAGACGGTCGAGGCAACGAACCGAAAGTCAAGAGTTCCCATCCCCTTCCATGACATGGATTCTCCACCGACATCCCCGCCGCTTATTTTCAAACAGCTCTTGAGGAACCCCGGTCTGATGGTGTCTTTCCATCCGGACTCCGTGACCCGGAATCAATGCAGCTGAATCCATCACATATCACTCGAGGGCATACCCAATCCTGTGGGACAAATAGGGTGGGGAAGAAGATATATCGAATGCCCTCCCGGGACCGGATTTTTGGGGCGTCGGGGGCTGGGTGCCGGAAGCATGAAATCCATCCGTTTCGCGCTGTCTATCAAATCATGCTTACGAAGGCTCGCTAACTCTGTACCTTTTCCGCCCAGTTGCATCAGAAGTCGTAGTGACCTTGTATCCTCTGGTATGATAGGTGTCCGTCCCGCGCTAACGCGTATGTAGTCTTACTATTCGTTACTCGCTATGCATGGTACCTAGTATAGATAGCAGAATACCCCTTTTCTTGGACAAACAACCTACCTCCAGCCTCCTTTGCCATGGAGTACTTTTTCTTTTTCAGAACCATCCAAAACACCATCTCGGGGCTATGGCGCACCGATAGGGGATGATCAAACAAGTTATTCCGGAACCCCCAAATTTTCCTGCTCGACGAAATCGAGTATCTGGAACCTGAGCATTTTAGCCCATCGGGTACTCCGCTTCTCTGCCTCGTCTCTGCTGTTGGTTTATTGATCCCGGCTCTGATGTTTGATCAGGGTCAATGCGAATAGTTGAATGGAAACTGATTCGCGATTGCTTGTTGCTATCGCAGTGTCTTGGAACAGCTTGGCTGTCAGTTCGCCTCATTGCAGAACTCCGGTAGTGCCTCAAATCCTTGGGCAGCAAGAACTCGAGCGACCTAAGATCCCCACCATCAGTTTTGGGCGAGTATCAGCGGCCAAAAGCCACAGACCACTCCACGAGTCAGTGGGATTACGCTAGCCCCCGTAAGCTCAGAGCCTCCCAGTTTTTGATCCGTCATCCACTGGAGGCATGGTAGAGTGTTGTTTGTTGCCCAATACCTTAATCTCGATGAACGAATAGATGGATACCACGGTTTAGCCAAAGGGATGGACGAATGATTAAGGAAAGGGTCGCAAGTTATCCTACCGTTAACAAGGGTGTCCTTGACCAACGATACTCAACCTACCAGACATCCCTAACATGAACCCTCACTCGACGCAGCTCGCCGAGATAATGCAAAAGCATGTAGATCGGTCGGGAGAAATATGCCGGTACTAGAATTACCCGTGGCTACGTACTCTACATCAAAGCCATGGCCATCTGCGACGATGGGGCGCGAGAGTTCATTTAAAGTGAAACCATTGGACCATAGGCGGCTCTTGTTTAGATTTTTTGTCTTGGATGCGGGAGAATCATTACCGTACCGCCTATCCTTCTGTCTTACAGTATGAAGGGTATTCTCCGACAAGTCTGAGTGTTCGAGTACAGTATCATATGTTGGGCGTCTGACTTACTGGAGGGCGTGACGGGCCAATGATCAATTAGCTCGCGACGACTTCTACCCGTTGATTTTATAACATAGGATATATAGAAAAGTGCACGTGAAACCTCTCTCTCGCGAGATCAGCAGGTTTGCCTCCAATGGGTGAAACACACGGTAAACTACAGAGTTATTTATACCCTCCTTTCGATTAGCGAATATTACTTTTGTTAGTTGAATACCAGTGTTCTACTCGATTGCGAATTCGGACTATAATACGATATCGCAAAGAGGAGGAAGGCGGACCACTCCAGGGTCGAGCTGGTGGCATGATTATCCTTCTTTGGGCTGCCTGGGCTTGCTGCGAGAATCAGTGTTCCACCCCGGCCATCAGAACTCTCCATAGCGTTGCTCGCTTCAGAGCAAACACCAAACGGGTTTTCCATGCACTATCACTCGTCGGATTTCCTACCTCTTCGCAAACACTACCCAGTACAGCTCCTCCAATGGGACCCCTAATATATTCACAATAACTAATCATCTATACCTTCAAATAAGGCTCACCGTTGGTGGCCACACTTCATGAGTTGTATACCGGTACACCACCCTTATCGGCCCAATGCAAGAAAGCCTTCCGGATCGATACAAAGATGCAGTGCGCGTTTTTCGCTGGCCCGATAGATGTTTAATGGGATGAACGGTACCTTACATCTGGGGCCGGTAAAGCCTCCTGGATGAAAGATTCGCTAGCGAGGCGAAATTCCTGGAAAAAATGGTTATAATGGTGATAACCGCGGCACCTAAGTGTAGAATGGAATATTCTCACTCGATTACGGCAGTCACAAGGGAAAAAATGGCGGGTTCTGGAGTACTGTACCGTAGAGAAAGTGATATGTGATGAGGATGAATAAAGCATGGGTGGAACGAATGGACTATCAAACTAACGAATGAGTATGGTGTACCTGGAAAAAGGAATTACTGGTGCCGAATCTGGGAGGAATCGGTACCTGGTTTAATTACGGTGCAGATACCGTACAGTGCTCGAGTACGAGTAGTGCAGCGTGAGAGGAAAAAGAAAGTCTATGATGGGAATCTCGGTCAGTTGATTCCGGAATTCTCATCAAAAGTATTGATAGAACGGAAACGCCGGGATATGATACTAAGGCACCGTACTGTACAGTACTGTACTGTATTCCCTCAAACCTGATGGTCCCAGGAGCGCCAATTCAGACCCACTAAAGAAACCACAGAGAGAGAGCAAATAGGGCCAACAAAATCAATCACAAACGGGCAATCCTCCTGCTAATTCAACGCCGTATCATCCTCAGTACTACAATGCGAAATGGTACAAAACACCACCGAAACTAAGAATTGTCCAATCGGAGAATAAACCCTTCACAGGGAATAGTTATAATACAATATTATAACAAAATTGAAGAATAACGTCTATTGTAAGTCCCACTTTATTGTACTGTACTTGTGAAACCCCTGGCGGGGTCCAAACTCACAACCGATCGCACAACTTTGACAGGTCACGCCCATCCCGTCCCTCCTTCCTCCCAACACACCTTCCATCAACCATAGGGCAGGCTCTAATCCCTGCAAACTCCACTCTAAAACCCAGGTTTACCAACTTACCGAGCAACCCTAACTACCAATTAATCTAGACAAAAGTGCAGTATCCTCATTTGCTACGAGCAGTGAGGATAGTGAACGATGGGCGAAAGGGAGGAGGGAGGAAGCACAAGCGAAGATCATCTCGACGGTAGCATACAAACCTGCCATGTGTATGCTTTGGTTTGTTTTGTTCGAGAGTGATCCATACGCTGCGGTACAGCACACACTTGCAGGAGAAGTTGACCTATGCCACTTTTTCGCTCTCACTCACCACACACGGGTGTGTGTGACGAATAACTGGACTAAGCTCTTCTGCTCTTCTTCTCTGCTCTTCTCTTCCCCGTAGAGCACGCAGGTGCAAAAAGAGACACAGAGAGGCCAATGCATCATCAATACTGACTTTTAAATTATTTCCTCAATCCCAACCGGCACTTTTTCCAAAACAATTATATACTCACCCGTCCGTCCCTCCGTCATCC
>QLOI01006995.1:0-34260 GCA_003313605.1 Tuber umbilicatum
GAGAGTCTCGGGGTCTAAGCCAAGTTGTCCACTGTTGAGACGGCCCCAGGCGAGAAGCTCACCGTCCTTAGTCACAGTGGCTGAGTGATGTCCCCCAGTGAATATTCGAACAATCTTGTACCCTTTAAGGCTTTGGATGACTGTGGGAATGGGAATTACGACATTGTGTTCCCCGGCAGGTTGGGGATCGTATATCCTGTATTGGCTATATTGATTTAGACCCCGCGCCTAGACTGTCCCGTCTTTGGTAACCGCAAAGGAGTATTAGGAGATGGTAGCGACGCACTTGACGCGTGCCGAGGAAAGCCGAACTCGCGAGGGGTGAGCCCATTGAGGCCATGCATAGACGCTTCCTGCCTTCATAAGGCTGAGGACATGATTAGTGCCAACGCTAACCTGAATGATGTTTTTGAGTGCAGATAGTAGGACGGGATGCTCTGTATACGGGTCTTCTCATTGAACCTAAGAATACTGTCAGAGCACTAAACGATAAATAATTAACATTTGTAGACCCAAGCGAAGAATTGACCCCATACTCTAAATGTTCCCCACCCATAAACCTTGGCGGTACCTGTAACGGCGATCGAAATGCTATCACCGGCGGTAGTGTTTGTAATTATGGTCCTCTATAGGAACACTATAACAAGCATTTTTGTGCTCTCCAATGGATCCAAAGGCTCTTCGCTAACATCACCAGAACCCGCATCTCGCATAGAAGGAGTACACATTGTTTCCCTCCCAAAAACATAAAGATCATTACCGCGCTTCGCACGCACAAGTCATGGGGTTGTTAGTTCGCCTTCCGGAGGTTCTGCAGCCATGCTGTCTGTGATGCTACCTCCTCCCCGCTCCCGGCTCCCCTCATTCACGCACAAAGGCCGAGATCATCATCCCGGTAATTACCAGGGATGGTAGGGATGGGTTGCTGCGATAGCATGGCGTGTATATGGGGATGGGTTTCTGCGAATGCGCCGCGCCCCGCGAGTAGCCACTTGTCCCCCGGGGCCTAGTCGTACGGCGTATAGGGTTTCCAGAGGTATAGCGATGTAACGTCGGGTCGTATCTACCTTGGTACAGTACTTCATGGCTGCGTCTGTTCCTGCAATCTTGGCCTATGGGGAGGATGGAAGTGGGGGAGGGGCCGGCGAGGGAGGAGGCAGAGGTAAGGATATTGCGCGATGGATTGGTGGGTGGAGGTTTGATGCGAGGAGTATTGGCGGGGCTGGATTCGAAGGCTTGGCGTTCTTCGGGTAAGTATAGTGGTTAGTATTTCCGCCTGTCAGTTAACTCTGAGCGCGGACGACCGGGTTTCAATTCCCCGCCAAAGAGTTTTTTTTTTTGTTCTTTAAAATGCCTCAAACAGTGCAGTCTATTTGTCTTTTTTGCAGTGCCTGGAATGTCCTACATCTGGTAGGTGAAAGAGTGGACAAACTGTACACGCTAGTGTCTTACATGATGCGGGAACCCCAGATAACTAATTACCATCCACCACTCCTTTATACTATTATCCTACAAAAACATACCTTTCACTGTTGAACTCTTTATTTCTTCACTCGGAATGAGAATTCCCGTTATGAATCCACTAAGTGTGGGCCGCCATATCTTGCCGCTCTCAATACGTGCCTCACCATCGTCTTGAGTTGGAGCAATGGATACTACTCAAACGATCCCCACTCTCGGGTTGCAGAATGCGCCCAAAGTTGCCATTCTTCGTGGCAGCGGATGAGACTAGACAATTTACTCCCCAGCAGAAGGCATATATGTACAACTCAAACTTCCCGCTTCCAACTCTGTTCATTCCTTGCCCTAGTCTCCGAAAGTGAAGAAACAACATTAGCACATAGCGGTAAAGTGGAAATCAAGGTGGGTGGAGCACGGAGGATGAAAAGGAAATATAGTGGGAACGGTGATCAAGTAGCTGTTCTAGCTAGGGACCGACTAAGAGATATATAACACAGAAATTTGAACGAACAACCATGGAAAAACAACAAAGAACTCTAAAGTAACACATTAACCGGACAAATCACCATCCTTCACAACCTCCACAAATCCATGATAGTGCCATCCTGACGCCTCACGATCCGCAATCATGACTTCCTCAAGCCTATGCCCTCAGGCTATGCCGAATACCTATTACCCAATAGAATAAGGGTGTGCAAGGAAACAATAGACAAATCAAAAAACCCAGATCCTGTACCGGTATGTCATAAGATGTGCAAGAAACAATCCGCTACCATGTGTCTGCTCATAGCAGATCTTGAAACAACATGCCTGACCAACGGTGTCGTGTATCCGTTAAACCACCGGACCACATGCCATGTGGGTAATTTAACGCAAAATTGATATTAGTGGAACCGAAATTAAGAAGCGCCATTCATGCTGTTGTCCCCCGCTCCCCCCCCACTGTTGCCTATTGTCCCCGAGCGTCTCAGACCACCTGCTGTCATCTTACACATACCCCTACAAACCAGCGGCCCCCAGAGGTAGGGCGCCCTGTCTGAGCGAATGAGACGACACCCTGAGATTATTGATAATGGAGCACGCATCAAGGTTCTTGAAGGTAGAGCATCATGAAATAGTGTGGGATGTTGGAGTATATGAGTAGAGTGTGGTGGAGCATGGTAGAACATGATGATAAAAAGCTCTGTTGGGGGAGAAATGTGCTATGTGTTTCTCTTTGCCTCTGGAGATTTTGGAGAAGAGGGGTCCTGCAAGTTGTTTTTTCCTTTTTTGAAAATGCTCTGGAGAAGCTGGGCACCATGGCGAGATGAGGAATGGTGGTTGGATTTCTTATACTAGTCCTGTGTATTTCCTATTGGGAGCATGGAGTAATGATAATTAGAACTATACAAAGTATAATAAATTTTACTTCTAAGGTCTTGATTATTCCATTTCCATACCACTGGGCTAGTAGAACAACTTTATCGGAGCTATCGCTGAAATGGGACTTACAATATATTTTTTGCTTCAAAATAACACGAAGGTTCTCACGGTCTGTGCACTGCTCACATCAGCCATTTCCACTTTCCTTCTAACAGATGAACTAACACTGACAAAGGGCTCTCATTTCTGGTAATGGTTTTTTGACTGCTGAGGGTAATGACCGTGGGTTACAACCATGGGGGAGGACAACGGGTCATGACAACGGATAACGATAGTGAGGATACCGAGCAGCTGTGACTCCTAATAGTACCTTTTCCTGATCCTGACCGTCAGTTTAGATATAACTGTTTATGTGAGAATGTAAGCTTACCCTGCGGATTTTCACTAATTATTTGCACCAGTGGCCTGTTAACCCCCTAGCGTCATCTGCAGAAGTGGTCAGGATAACATCTCACCCTGGGATAACTGTGCCGGTGCTTGTTTAGCAGATGGACAAACTAGTGTTTTGTTCAAAATATGCACTAAGTTTACAAGCCCTGGAAACAGCCCTGGATCAGGGAGATCATACTCAATCACTCGTTTCATACAGATGTCTATGGTCCTATGAGTCCCGGCTAGAGCCTGACCTCATCCTACAGGCCTGTCTGGCCGTCTAGGAACCGTGAAGGCGGTAACTATCTTACTAAAAGTATTTTCTTAATGGGTAGAATAGAGGACACTAATAATAACTAATTGGCCCGCAATGCTGGTACACAAGAGATCGGGAACAAACGAAAACAAACTAGAATAAAAAAGGAAAGTGTTGAAATGGGAAAATGAGGACCTGAATAGTGAGATAAAGTGAGAGCCAAATTCTATATTGTTAGCAGTAATGGTAGGTATCAGATGATCAGTAGTTGAGCCATGGTGTGATCAGAGGCTGCGGCTAAAAACCATGATCAAGTACATCAGAGGAGGTAAAGTTAACCATTATTCACTACTATCAGGTTTCAAATACTATGATGTAATCCGGGGTGATTGGACAGGCATGCTTTATAGGGCAAGATGCGAGTTTTGCAATAGTCAGATGGGTGGTCACTTAAGGTCATTGCATGTAAACCACAAAGTGGCAAATGGGGTTTTGAAAAAGAAGGAGAATGATGTTAGAGGCTTGCTGCAATTCTCCACCAGTATCATACTCGAGTACCCATTTTCATACCAAGAGTCAATATTTTTATGTCTAAGTATTAATGCCATCCAAACTTCAATTGAATATTCCATATGTTACAACAGAATATCAGACCCAGATATGAACTTTATGACAGCCAAATTTCAGCAAAAATTTGATTTGTTCTACACTAGTGGTAAAACTATGAAGATGACTATTTAAATATTAAACCTGTAACGGGGGCTCCCTGTGGGAAGATAGATCCCGAGAATGCGGCGGTACCCAAGCTTTCTTCGTACGCAAGTGAAGAACAAATATGTAAGAGAGAAAACCTTAACGATGAAACTTAATATGGTTAAGCCACAGCTTTACTCGAAAGGTTCTCGAGAGGATAGTTGATTGTCTTAGGAGAAGAGGTCACGCATATACTTAAGCAGAATTATATTGCCAACTCCTGTCCATCACTCCTAAGCTCACCACCATCATGAGCATGCCCATCTCCTCTGGGCCTCAGTCTAACATCCTTGCGAATGTCGGCCAGCTCTGCTAGTTCATTATCTCGCATGAAGTGTTCATGCAGTATCCTGATACATACATCCGGCTGCAGGAGGAAGCACTTCACATCGTTGTCCTGTCAGTGGCGAACCAACAGGTTACTGATAAGCTAGTCTACTATCGAACGCACTGTCCCATACGTATTCGTTTGTGCAAGTCCTGTAGACTACCATTCAATGGTGACACTACATTCTGCAAGTCTATCGTCTTCTACTGTCTTCGACATGATAGCTGGGTCTACGGACTCCTGTGATGAGGCACTTAAGTCATTGGCTTCCACAGGCGCTACCTGTAGCCACTGACGTCAAGTACGTCTACCAAGACAAGACTACTACGACCTAGAGTTCGCTAACAACCTCCGGATATCTTACGGCCTTTCGGGAACTTACGGGACTTGACGATCTACCACTCATCCAGAGCCCCCACCGGCCTTCTGGTATACCTTACATACCTACCACCGTAGGCTTATAAGGATCAGTGGTGTATGCACTCAAGAACAATCTTTTATGTAACCATTTGATCGCCCCATGCTCCCTCATATATCCTGTGAACAGCTTCCGGTCGGCTGGAAGGCGACAACTTATCGGGTTTTACGCCACGGTGTTCCATCAGAGGCTTTTACAAGTAAACTGGCAACTACCCTTCTGTAAGCCCATGACGCATTGTTCATACATCGGGGCCAGAGGGGGGTGTTGGACACAGATTTTCGCATGTTTGTCCCTGGCGAGATTTTCAACGGTTCATAGCTCAATAACGAATTGCCCGATTGAGCCTATATTTGAACCTCTGATATAATCTCACATAACAAACAATCCTATGGTTTTGTTCTGAACTTCGTGTAACCTTTCACATGCAAGGTAGGGTAACTCCTATCCAAAAGTAGGGTAACCACTTTGCCAAGGTAGGGTAACTATACTACCTAAGCTACGGTAACTACCCACCTTGGATAGAGTAACTCGCCGTGATTCTGGTAAGCCTTCCGATCCTGTTGTGTAAACTTTTCCCACCTACCCGGTAGAGCTTTCTAGTTCGCAGTCTAAGCATTACCATTTGCTTAGTCCATACGGTAACCCTTTGGTAGAGTTACCAGACTCGCCTGACCGTAACCCTTGCAGGCTCCGGCATGGGATCAGACTAAGTCTACTGTAAGATCCAGCAGGGTCTTTACAAAACCTGATTTACTTACATGATTTCAATGAAGGCCCAGAAAAATTCCATTTTTCCAGAAAAGAGAACGATAACCATGCACTCTTGCCTTGCGTAGTAGAGAACCCACAATCAATTGCAAGTAAAGGGGCATGCAATAAATCACGCCACCCACAGCCTTTCTCTGGTGCATTTTATAAGCTATTGGTGGTTGGCTTTTTGTAGCACCGCTGATATCTTGTAAGATAAGTGGGATCAAATCTCACTTACCTTGGTTCAACTTTGCAACTACTTTACCAAGCCAGTAGATCCTGCTAGATAACAATACAAAGGCACAGTGGAGAACTGGACAGTGAAACCTGAAAATGAAACGCTTCTCCAGAACTAATCTTTTTAACAGTTCTTGCAACATGTAACTGGTAAGCATACTTAGTATCTTTAGTGTTTTGTTTCAAGTATCATCCAATACTTAGAATATTTTATGTTTTGGTTTAAATATCACTTGATACTTAGGATGTTTTGTGTTTTGTTTTAAGTATCGTTTAATACTTAGTATCTTTTATGTTTTGATTTAAATATCGTTTGATACTTAGTATGTTTTATGTTTTATTTTAAGCATCGCTTGATACTCCGTTATATTTATACTACAATGGCAGAAACCATGTATTTAAAGACTGATGAAGTCTGCCTTAGAATAACAGACATTGACAAACAGTATTTTGAAGATACTCGATCAAACAGTTACCTGTTTAGTGTAATCTTCAACACTTTAGTGGTTCACAATTGCCTCAAATCCTCTGTTAGGCCTTCTACTTAGTTACTATCTTAGTACTCTGCAGGCCTACCATGAACCCATCAAATGCCTGACTAGGCCCTGGCATAAACAAATTACTTTTTTTTTGATATCAATCCAGAGTATTGAAAGTTATGAACCTAGCACCAGGCTAGGAGAAAGACCTTCACCATGGAAGGAAATCTTGGCATGAGATCTGGGAGAAAGATCCTAAGAATTGAATAATTCAATCCCAAGTGTAAAGGGAAGAAACCTTTGTGAGGATAATCAGAAGAAGAAGAAGTTGCTAGTCAACTTACTAAAGAACTGGAAAGACTAAGAGAAAGACAACCCCCGCAGGGTTTCCATTATCACCACTACCGAAGCCATATCAGCTCAGAAGGACTTGGTGTTGGACAAAATAGATCAACTTCCAGACGAAGACCTGATGCCCCGCTCACCCTGCTTATCCCATGTTTCCCACTGTGTAACTTCATTACTCTGTCACACTTACTGTATTATGACTTGTATTATGACTTCATTATCTATCTAATTCATCTGATACTAACCCCCTTTGTCCGTATTCTTCCCTCCGTATCCCTTCTATCTGTAGCCTCCTATACCTTGCTGGTCTTATTTTTGTCCTCCAGAAGTCTCACAGAGACTCTTTTCTCCTGACGCAGACCAAATCCATCCTGCTCTATCCCACTAAATGCGGCTCGTTTCCATCCGCAATCTGCCAGGCTAGCAGTTCCCCACTATCTGCTAGCCTCCAGGGGCCTTGGGTGGTTTATTATAGTAAAGTTTTACTCCTGACGAACCCCCGCCGCCATCCCTTGCAAACACCACGGTTTTCAATTCTGTCGGGCTACAACCTGTATTCATTTGATGGCTTGCTGCATCAGCTATCTTCAAGGGTTTTTCTGATGCATTACCTACATTTAATTTTTCTTTGTCTGCTATGCTACTATATATACAAAGAAATTCTGACTAATATTGATTAAATATCTGCAAATCAATCCTGTTATTAACTAGCTATTGACCATCCATATAGTGAGCAAAATGTGCCGATCCTACCATAACACCTATCTCAATTATCTTTACGTGCCTGCGGTTAGTTCCCTTGCGAACTCTTATTTATCCGCTAAATTCCTGAAATCTTTCCATGTTCATAGGCTCCAGTACATGAACCATCCCTAGCTGGCTGACAACACTAGTCAGGACATTACATCTCTCGAATAATCCTAACAAGTGTGCTACAGCGTGGCCACGCAAATTCCCATACCAATTTGATCCTTCTAGCTAAAAGGAGACCCAGTCATTCCAGATACTGATGTTCCAGGAAGACTGCTTTCCGGTATGTGGTACTCAATGAGTTTGGAAGATGTCAGTCGCTAGAAAATTTGGTACTAGGATTAGTAACATTGTCAATTGCTTACTGGGTAGAAACCTTAGCTTGCTGGGGGCCACTGGTAACCTCTTGCTCATGATGGCTGTCTGGCTGTTAGGTACAATCTACACAAGAGCCATGTCATCGTTAGGCATGTCGAGTACTCCACTAAGCTCAATATCAATTCCAACATCAGGAATCTGACCATTCAGAATACATTGCTTAGTATTATCGCCTGGGGCGGATTGAACCTTGTCGTTTTAGGTCCTGACAAACATATTTCCTAATTGAGCCCTATCATTGGCCTTCCTAAGTGTCGTAATAGTTAGTAAGCTTTCTCCAACTACATGTTGACCGCCATACCTGGCTACAATCTGCAGGGCTGCATTGTTCTGGTTTGTCCTCCAGTATCACTACTCGATTTCCTGTTTATGTGCCAGCTCACCGATATTGGTAGAATACTTCAAAGATGAACCAAAATGTTGAACTTGGGTTTCAAAGTGATTTCAGTAATATATCTTAATGTAATAGAAGTAGTTTTCCTGTTATATCAATTTGTCTAGCTGATCCGCCCTTTCTAGCCTGCCCTGGTGCAGGTGTTGACATCATTCCACTCGGGATCAATCATGGACCAAAGTTGACACTAGATTGCCAATCCTTTTTCTGACTTTCCTATCCAGGCGCTGTGTCTGTGCGCATGTACTACCAGACGTCTAAAACTTAAGAAATACATCTCCTGTTTCATGGAAAATCAGCAGATGCGGTCCCATATACCCGAGTATCTCTGCGGTATAGCTTGGATACTGAGCCATCATACTGAAATTGATTGGTGAGCAGAAGAACTGCAATGCCCACTTGAAAAATTCCCACTGAGAACGGTCTGCGTTTGGCAGAGCCGATCCCAATAGAACTGCAATATAATGGCCATGATTTTTACATTCACTTGCTCTGCCATTGTGTGACTTCTTGATGTCACCTTTTTGGTACGCTGAATGCAGGATGCAGTGGGGTTGCAACGCTTTTCAGACCTCACCTATTTCTTTTTGCAGTTTATGCTTCTTCAGGAATCCTTCCACCCATTCCATTATTTGCTTAAAAAGTCCCAAGTAGATGTTGTGGAGAAGGTCAGATCCATGCAGGTCGGCAGGGTTTACTTGGGAGAGTCGGGTAAATAGATTTTGACCTATTTTTAACCCAATTTGATGCAAATTGTCTGCAATATCAGTAGCCCCTGTTCACTATTGAGCCTTTGTCTTTAGTGTATAAATAGCGAGATTACGACTCTTATATATGTTATCCAGACTCTAGCCAAGTTCTCTGGTTGTAACTTTACAATTTAGGCAGAACCTGCTTGTTATTCCATACAACACTATTTGCTCAACATGATCTACAATCCAGCCAGACAAGATTGGAAAGAGTAGACATCTTTTCCCATCTACAAAGTCCAGGACCACTCCATCACATGCAACTCTCTCCAAGGGCGCTTTGAAAAGATTAAAAGAGAACCTGTAATGCATCAGTGTTCGTCTGGCACTGCTCTTTGTAAATATGGGATAATTTCTTGGTAATCTTTGCAGGTACCAGTAGTAGAGGAAGGAGTTGGATTGGCATCTTGGTCCAGCAGTTTCTGGTCCCCTAAGGGATGTTGCCAATGGTTACTAATACCGGCCACAGTTTCATCTCTCCTGAGAAGTTTGTAAGGTGGGTCAGGTTAAATAGTACAATAATAGGAATTGCCTTTGAACCGGCGGGAAGTACTTGCTCTACTCAGATATTACTATTATAAAAGCGAGTAATCAGCTAACATCTATCATACTTGAACTTGCCACCACCAGTCTGCCACATACATCTCTGAATACAACTAGTCACCTCTAGAATCATATTCACAAACCAGTACATAAACCACTGGCATATGCGCCCTATAAGGCACAGTGCGGATTAGGTAGCATACGCAGAATTCAATATGATAATACTGCAAAGTCGTTGAATGCCCATCACTCTCGTGCATAGCCTCAGCACATGAGAGATATTTTATGCATGGATTAAATACTTCAATATGCTTTTTCCTTGTATACATGAACTGAAATGATCACAGCTCTGTACCACCTAAGCCTTTGCCACAATAATCATCAATCTGTGACCCTACCACCTTATTCTGCACGAACCAGCCAGCCAAATTGAAGTCCTTCTCGGACCAAAAAAGTGTTCAATGGCTATTGAAGCATGGCTTGATTGAGCTTCAAGTATTCCTCCACATTGCCAAATTCCCCGCCTACACCTAGTCTGGTGTGCGGACCAGCGGGTATTGACTTTTCACATAGGTGTAAAGTTTCCTCCGTGTCAGCTACATCTCAGTCATGTTGTAAGTCATCATCTGCTGCATGTTGACTACCAGAATTGCTGGCGAGAATCGCCAGGTCAGACTCATAAACAGAATTCATCCAGACAACTGTGAATTTATCTCCCATGTCAAAGACCCGTCTGTTCTTGCCATCATTCTCAGGCGGCATAAAAGATGCCTGCAGGGATGAGGTTACTAATCTGGAGCCGGCAGGCATCTGGTGAGAAAGCTTGACATCTCCAGACATTGTCTTAATATTTGTTTTGTACGCACTGGCTTGTTAATAACGCTGCCAGCTGTAAGAACATTTAGTAGTCCTAGGAACCATAGTGGCTTTCCCTGGAGCCCCACCATCAATGTTGCAAGTTGTATTACAGTAGACAGCAAGGTAGCTAAGCAGATAAATATTATCTTCAGTAGTCAGCGGATCTATTGTGAAATTTGACATAAAACAGTTTATGTCGGTGCTTCCTCACGACCTATTTCAATGTTGGTATTTATGCTACACAGGTTTAAAATTACGGCGTTCCTGTGAGTCCTACCCATAGCTCCAAGTGGCTTAAATGCCTATTTCAAGTATTACAGGTTCTCAAGAGAACATCACCTGCCGCTAAGAACTTTCCCTGTTTGTACAACATACAGGTTATGTGTAACAAATGAAAGCTGCCAGTGGGCTATATAAATAATATCTCCTTCCTTTCCTCCTCTCTCCATATCATTTCTCATCCACTGTAACCTGAATCTTCTCCCCGCTCCCCCCACACCTTTCATCTACAGGCTCTTACACCAGCCATCACTTGCGGACAAACCTTGTCTTCATAATAATTCAGCCCACCGCCCGCTGCCCCTGACAACTCTAACTCCTTCCCTACGCAATCCCTACCGGGAATTTCCATGCCAAAAGCGTAGGCACTGCTCATTTTTTCCTGGAGAGTAAGTCATTAAAAGGACCAGGATATTCAGGGTTGCAAAGACATTTGCCGCTTTCCGAATCCAGATACTTTTGGTATACAGTATCATGCCTGAGGCAATGATATCAAAGGTTGGATGGAGTGCGAAGAGATACAGAGCTTGGGCACTCAGGTACGGCTTGGTGCAGCAGACTTTAGGAATAAGCACTGACTGTCGAGCCAATTGCCAATAATAGTAGTGCATAATACTGGCAGAAAGACATTATGAGAAGAAGGTGTTTTACACAATGTCTAGATTACTTGCTCAAGAATGTTGCAATAAAAGAATTTTCAGACGGTGAAAGTAATGAACCAGGCCGTTCCCCCCGCCATCCTTGTTCACGCTGCCATCCCAGTTCCTGCTTCTGGGCCTGCCGGTAATTATTGGGAGTTTTTGAAAAACATCCGCAGTGAACCTATATCTAATGGGCTAATTTGAATCTCCCAGGTTTGTGTGTCCCTAGCTCCCTGGGCCTTTGGCACGATATATCTTCTACGGTTCGGCCTGGGGAACCACTAGTTCCACGACTGAGCAACGTGTTGTGGAAGACAGATGAATCAGTTTACTAGCTTGAGCTCATTGAGCTTAACCTGGAGCACTTGCATGATGGAGTCAACTGGGTTATAGGGCGACGAATTGGATATTACCTGCTTGTTGCGGCAACCAAGTCCGGTATACTTTTGCTCTCCAACAATCTGGAGAACAAAGTTCTGATCTCAGAAATAGGATTAATCCGGTTGACTTAGCATGTCCATAGAAGCTGGTCTTTGAGTTTGGGGAATAAACTAGGGAATCTGCTGTTTGGTTAACTGCAATGCTGAGGACAAAGGTAGACCCCCTCCTGTCAGCAGTCAGGCATATCAGTCTCACAATAATCAGGATGCCCCTGAGAAGCCCGTAGTAGAGGAGGCGGGGGCGGAGGAGGAGGTGGAGAAGGTGATGGATCAGGGGTGTGGGTACAACGTTAGCAAAAAATGGGTTCTCCTTAGAGGAAGAACATCTGCATCCTCGACGGCAGTAAGGAACCTGCTGTGGGCATCTTGCCGCATATTTTTCAAGTCATTTGTAGCTTGAAATAGCTTCCTGGTATAATAAAGAATTGTAGAGGCTCGTTTCTAGCTTTCCAGTGTTCATTAATTCTTTCCGGTATTGTGTTAGGCTTCAAGCGATCTAGTATGCTAGGAAATAATGCGTAGAACCTTCTTCACGTTTTGCGGCTGTAACGATACTGCTGGATCTTACAGTAGACCTAGTCTCATCCCATGCCCGAGCCCGGAAGGGTTACGGTTAGGCTAGTCAGGTAACTCTATCAAAGGGTTACCGTGCAGACGAAGTAAATGGTAATGCTTGGACTGTAAACGAGAAAAGGTTTACCGGGTAGGTAGGAAAGTCTACGCTGCCAGTTCGGAAGGTCTCCGAGATTTCCGGCGAGTTACCCTACCTAAGGCAGGTAGTTACCCTACCTTAGGGAGTATAGTCACCCTACCCTGGCAAAGAGGTTACCCTACTTGTAAATAGGAGTTACCCTACCTGGAGCGTAAAAGGTTACGCGAAGTTTCGGGAAATGTCATAGGATTGTTTGTTATGCAAGATTATATAGGAGGTTCAAGTCTGGGCTCAATCGGGTAATCGATTGTTAAGCTACGAACTGAAGAAAATAGTGCCTTGGACAAACATTAAGGAATCTGAGTTCAACACCCCCCTCTGGCTCCGATGTACAGACAATGCGTCATGGGCCAACAGTAGGGAAGTTGCTGGTTTACTGGTAGAAGCCTATGATTGAAGACGGCGGCGTAATATCTTATACGTTGTCGCTGTCCTTCCGACCGGAAGCTGTTTGCAGGATATATGAGGAGGCATGGGGCGATCGAATGGTTACACGAGAAGTGATTCTCGAGTGCATAAACCAAGAGATCCTTATAAGCCTACTGTGGTAGGTACGAAAGGCATTTCGGAAACCTGGGAGGCCTCCAGTTAAGTGGTAGACCTTTGACTCCCGCATGTCTCCGAAAGACTGTTAGATGTGTGCAGGCTGTTAGTGAACTCTAGATCGTGGTAGTATTATCTTGACTGAGGTGCTTATGGTCAGTGGCTACGGATCGCGCCCGTATAAGCCAATGGCTTAAGTGTCTTATCACGGGAGTCCGTAGACCAAGCTATCGTGTCAAAGACAGTAGAAGACGATAGACTTTTAAAATGTAATAGCACTATTGAATGGTTGTCTACGAGACTTGCAAAGACGAATACAAATGGGAAAGTGAGTGCGATATTAGACTAGCTTATCAGTAACCTGTTAGTTCGCCACTAACAGGACAGCGATATGAAGACGTTTCTCCTGCAGTTGCTTGCGTGTATAAGGATATGCATAAACACTTCATGTTGGATAATGAACTAGCATACCGAGCTGACATTCGGCAGAATGTTAGCTCGAGGCCCAGAGGAGATGGGCGTGCTCGCGATGGTGGTGAGCTTAGGAGTGATGGAGAGGAGCTGGCAATATAATTCTACTTAAGTATATGCGGGACCTCTTCTCCTAAGACGATCAACTATCCTTTCGAGAACTTATTGAGTAAAGTTGCGGCTTAACGATATTAAATTTCAACATTACGGTTTTCTCTCTTACATATTTATTCTTCACTTTGCGTACAAAGAAAGCTTCGGTACAGCCGCATCCCGGGGATCCATCTTCCCACCTGGAGCCCCCGTTACAGTTTATCATTAAGTGAACTTCTCGCTCAACTCATTCTCTCCTGATTAATTGATTGACCATTATTGAAAACATCTTCCGAGTACCAGTCGCTTGTCTGGGACAAGAAGCATTGGGTGGAAACGAAAATGTCTGCCAACCTTGGTAGTGGTGACCTTGCTGCGCAGCAGGCCCATGACCTCCGTTTACGAGCGTCGGTTTTCGCGGACCTACGTGGTCTTGAATGGCCTGCTATGCCCACACTTATTGAGGCGGCCCCGATTGACATTCCGGAAGAATGTTGGGATGTTGTCGTTGCCCACCCCGATTGCTTATTTAACTCCTTCACACAGACACCTATTCAGGCTGGATCTAATGCTGAGTGCCCTGAGGAGTTCATGTTTGCAGAGTTTACACGACAGTTCATCGAGCCTTACTTTCTTCATGAAGTAGGCCAATAGATCAAAGCGGTGGAAACTCAGATGCAGTACTGGAACGATGAATCTCAGCGAATCTTCTAGCAAGAAATTGTTGATGTGGCCGCCAACTGGATGCGAGGACAACAGCGGTGCTTCAAGCAACTGGTTGTCAACCGGCAAGCCATTAACAATAAGGTCTATGCCTTAGAGCGGGCAGTCAAGGAAGGTCATCAGATAGATGCGCAAAATGATGTCATCATGACAGTCGCACCTCCGATGCAGAAGGAACCTCGGTTACACTTTGCGGAGCTTTTGACGCAGATTTTGCAGGACCCGGAATATCATGGGATGTTAACGGAGGCAGTGGTAGTCTGGGCTTCGGGCCAGAGAGAAAGAGCGCACTCGGCTGAGTCCTTACTTCACACCTTTGTTAAGCAAGTGGCGGTATCTTTATCGTTGACCATGACAAGGAAAAGATCCACCCAAACTCCCAGTCAGGCTATGGGTTCAAAGCCCTCTGGAGTCAGGAAACAGCGAAAGACTTCGCTGGCAACTGGTGGTAATGCACCGAAGCCACGTGCTCCAAAGAGGAACCCTACCGTCCAAGTGATTCCCCCTCCAGCTCCTGGAAGTGATGATGCACCATCACTGATCACACCGAAGCCAACGTGGGCACCTCCACCACCGACTCCTGCGGCTCCAGTCAAGCCAATCGGAGTGGGCCTATTTGGCTCAACGGGCGGGGCTCTGTTCCGTCCACCACGTTCGGTAGAGGTATATCCAGCCTTTATTCCGGAGCGACCACACACCTCCGCTGGCTTTGCTGGTTTTCGGCAAGCAACACCAAGGACAGGTCCATGTGAACCTCAATGTCGCATAGATCACCTCTACCGGGAGGGTCGTGTTCGGTATCTGCATCACTTTCCTGGTACCGGGCGTCGTGATGAGCCTGTGGTACGCCCAGATCACTCTTCAGAGACTCCCGCACCTCAGCCCCCGGCCCCACCTCCACAACCAAGACCACCCAAGTGTCGGTTTCGTAGGCAAAAAGGACTTGTGGGAACACCGAGAGATCCTGATTCTTGTAAGGCCTTTGTGGAATATCAGTTGGGTTTAGGTATGGGAACGGCGAACGATACGCCTAGTACCCCGATACCTCCTCCTCCACCAGAGAACCCTGAACAACCTCCAGGGGTTAACACCCAAGCTGGAGATCAGGGGGGTGATGAGGAATCCTTTGATGGATACAATCGCCCTGCGGAGACCCACAGTAGAAATATTGGTGCCAATGGTGGTGAGAATGCTTCCCCACCTGGTAGAAACGTTGGCGTAGCGGGAAATCCGGGTGATTCCAGTTCCTCTGATAGCTCTGACGATGATGCCGACTCCCTACCTGATCTTACCCCATTCTTGGGACGGCGAAAGCCCAACTCGAATGAGGCCAAGAATAGGAGATATGACTGTCGGTTGGCTAGGTTAGCTGCCTTGATTGGAAGAACGAGTGGGCAATCTCCTCGTAACAACAGTGGGTCCCCTGCTTCGGCAAGGCCCAAGAAGACGGAAAAGTTAAGTAACATAACGGCTTTCAAAGGAGACCCTACCAACACCAAAGGGTTTCTCATGGATGTCGAAGTCCAATTCACGTATATCAAGAAGTCCGGTTTGGACGATATGGATAAGGTTGGCTTGGTCGTTCCGCTCTTGGAGAATGCAGCCAAGAACTGGTATTTGGGTATCCATCGTTACATCAGTGAGGATGAAACGATGCTGATCGGTATCATCTTCAACCCTGACAACGAGCTGCGAACCTGGGCAGGATTCCGCTCTCGGCTTGTAACGAGTTTTGGTGGGCATGAAGATTATGATCACAACCTTGTGGAATGGATGCGTTTGTCTATGAAGCTGGGAAAGGTTGACAAGTACCTTGATAAAGTGGTTGACATCGCAGCTAACCTCGAATACACCGATTCAAAGCAAATAATAGATAAGGTTCGGATAGGGATTACTTCTGAGTTGCAAAACGCGTGGGCGTTAAAGCAACTACATCCTGCCGAAGCCTGTGCATATAACAATCTATTTCGTAAAGTTGGCCATACCCTTCAAGACAACCCTAACTTTGGTAAAACGGTTGCTAAAGACCATGGCAGGTAAAGCAATGACAAGGCTAGCGATAAGGGCTCTTCCTTAAAGAAGCTGCGGAAAAAGGAGAAGGGTTTGGGTAAGTCAAAATCCCAGCCCTCCCAGACAATTAAGTCCCCTAAGGTTGGAGAATCCGGGTATGCCATCGCTCATAAGGGCATTCCGGATAACCTAACTGAAAAACGGCGCAAATCTGGGCTGTGCTCTAAATACGGGCAGCCTGGCCACTTCTGGCGGAAATGCACCTCGTCTTCCCCTGTTGTTCATTTAGCAAAGGGAAAAAATAAGCGGTGGGCTAACAAGGCAGGTCTTCAAGAGGCACCGGCTAGCAAGGTTAAACACATTGAGGCTACTCCTTCTGCAGCTGGCGATAAGAAACTCCTCGAAGTACGTCAAACCTCCCCACAGATTATGGAGGTTGACATGGAGGAATCAGACTAAGGTAAGTGTGTTATCAAGGGCAAACGAATTACAAGAAACTAATGAGCCTCTAGATGAAGGAAGGGGCTGATCGTTGGATTACCGGGAACAAGGCGAGAATCCGGGAGAAATCTTGGTTATGTTAGATGTTTTGGGTCGTGTTTCTATATTTCTTTTGTCATGGGTTTTCCTTTTCGAATCAAGGTTATTGGTTTTCCTTATGGGTTCGTGTTGCTAGGAGAGTTTCCATAGTTATGTATTGTCTTTGTTCTTAAAGTTTACTACGTCAAGCAGGACTTGATTAAGCAATCAAAGTTGATTTCCAGTTTACCTGAGGAGTGTTTAATACCCGAAATCATGCAGGAATGATAGTAAACATTTCTAGCCATTTATATTATTATTGAATTTTCATGACCCATTGCGGCCGCCCTTGTGTCAAAAGGCAAGGGATACTACCATCAAAATGGTTAATGAGTTGAGACCTACAAAGCGATTGAGGGTACAAGACCCTACAAATCATACTAAGTCTATCCGTGTTCAGGTACGACCACAATGGAAACTTGGAACAAGAAAGAGTACTGCAGAGGCTACACTCTTATTAGTTAGCGGTTCTACAGGACCAGTCCTTAGTACTCACTGGGTTAAGGAAACCCAAATGCCATGTGTGCGGCAAACGGTATCTTGTCCTATCTCAGATGCGAGTGGGAATCACATACCCGGATCGGGTATCCACTACACCAAGGAGGTGAAAATGCGTACCAGAGATCACATAAATAAGATGCGATTTGAAGTCGCCGACATGAGTAACTCAAAGTTTGATAGATATTTACAGATGTCGTGGTTACAAGACCATGATCCAGATATTGACTGGAAACAAGGTATTCTGTCGTGGAGATCAGAATATTGCAAGGCACCTGATTTAGGTCCCAAAAAACGTCTACAATTCATAACCGAAGGGGAAATGTAAGCCAAGGATGCTAGTTCAATTTACCTCTTAGGGATAGCACAATTCACAGATGAGGACGGGGAGATCTTAGGCGGAAGCTCCTACCTCAGTATAAGGACTTTGGGGATATCTTTAGCCAACAGCAGATTGAATCCTTACCGGAGCATTCGAAGTATGATCACAAGATCGAGCTACTTCCGGATACAGCTCTTCCGTTCGGACCGATATATCCCTTATCAGAAAAGGAGCTTAAGGTCCTCTGTGAGTATCTCGATGAGATGCTACCTACGGGAAAGATTAGGAGGTCAAGCTCTCCTGCCGCTGCGCTTATCCTTTTTGTACCAAAACCAGATGGTACATTACGGTTATGTATAGACTACCGTGGGCTAAACAAGATAACGGTAAAGAACAGATACCCTCTACCGTTAATGAATGAGCTCTGAGACAGACTCGGAAAAGCACCAGTGTTCACCAAGTTGAACCTCAAAAATGGATACTACCTTCTGCGAATGGCGGAAGGAGAGGAATGGAAGACAGCATTCCGATGCCGGTATGGATTATATGAATATACCGTGATGCCTTTTGGCTTATGCAACGCTCCGGTAACTTTCCAAGGCATGATCAAGGAGGTCTTCAAGGACCTATTAGACGAAGGCGTCATCGCCAATATGGATAATATATTGATCCACTCTGAGACAATGGAGAAACATGTCTCCCTAGTCTGTAGAGTAATGTAAAGACTTAGGAAAGCGCACTTATGCGTTAGCATAAAGAAATCAAACTTCCATCAGAGAGAGGTTGAATTTCTTGGATATAAGATATCTGATCAAGGAAAATCCATGACAGAGGCAAGGGTAGCCGAACTTAAGAGATGGCTACCACCCAATAGTGTCCTTGAGGTCCAGAGCTTTATGGGGTTTGCAAACTTCTACCGCAGGTTTATTGAAGGTTTGAGCAAGATTGCAAAACCTCTCACTGACCTGACAAAGAAGGATATCAAATTCCATTGGACGCCACCATGTCAGGAGGCCTTTGATTTTTTGAAAGAAAAATTTACAACAGGACCTATATTAGTACACTTTGACCCTGTACGTCAGACAAAGCTGGAGGCCAATGCTAGTGACTTTGTTTTAGGGGCCATATTATCCCACCTGTGTGAGGACAACAAATGGCATCCCGTAGCTTTTCATAGTAGAAAGTTCTCCACAGCGAAAATAAATTATGATGTCCATGATAAGGAAATGACTGCGATCGTGGCAGCATTCAAGGAATGGGATCATTTACTACGGTCGGTAGCGGATCAAATTACCATCTACACTGATCATAAGAACTGGGAATCCTTTAACAGTACCAAGATTCTGAACCGTAGGTAACATCGCTGGGCTGAGTACTTACAACTGTTCAACTTCCGGGTGGTATACCGTGAGGGAAGGTTGAATGAAAAGGCCGATGCACTGTCTAGGCATAGGGAATACCGCCTTGAAGAGGGGGGTAATTCTCAATCAAATTCTATACAAAGCTTTTTTCGCCTGGGGCAATGGGTAGTTCAACAGGAGCGGGACATGTTGGGACCACAGTTGTTGCACGCGTGCCAAGGATTCCGTTTAAAATCCACGTTCCTAGAGCGACTCAAGCTGGTTGCATCAAAAGACAAGGAATACCTGAAGATCCTTGATTCGGTTAAGGAAAAACCCAAGGGCGTTGATCATAACATTTTGATTGAGAAGGACGTAGTCCTTTATATGAACCGTTGGTACATACCTGCGGATGAGGGGTTAAAAGGTACAATCATGAAGGCTGAACATGATTCTCGCTTAGCGGGACACTTAGGGACATACAAGACTATGGAAAGGGTTAGGGCAAACTTCTACTGGCCAAAGATGGATGATTATATCACACAATATGTGCGCACATGTGATACATGCCAGCGCAGTAAGACTGCACGAAACAAGAAGTTTGGACTACTCAAACCTATAGAGGTACCGCTGCGACCAGGGAAGGCGATTTCCATGGACTTTATTGTAGCATTACCGGAGTCAAAAGGGTATACGAAAATCTGGGTCATAGTAGACAGGTTCTCGAAGATGGCTCATTTTATTCCTCTGGCAACGGAAGTACCTGTAGGTGACTTAGCCCTTATGTTCCTGAACGAGGTTTGGCGTTTCCAGGGTCTACCAGAGAGTATCATATCGGACCGTGATAGCTGATTCACCTCTAAGTTTTGGACTAGCTTAATGAAATTGTTGCGAGTTAAGCTAAACGTTTCCACGACTTTCCACCCTGAAACTGATGGGCAGACTGAAAGGGTCAACCAGACTTTGGAACAATACATTCAGAGTTATTGTTCCTACCAGCAGGACGAATGGGCAGAGCTACTTCCCTTAGCGGAATATGCTTATAACACTTCAACGTCGGAATCGACTAAGGTGTCTCCCTTTGAGATCAATTATGGGTTTAATCCAGAAACAAATTGGTCTCGGTCCGTATCAGAAAGTCAAGGTACACACCCAAGAAGCGAGCTATTAGTTAAGGATTGGGAATGGACATGGATGGAAGTTCGAGACACTTTACATAAGACTCATGAGAGGCAACGGAAGTGGTATGATCAGAAAAGATTGCCAGCGCTGGAGTATACTATGTTGGAGGATATTAACGTGGATTGAGCCAAAAGGCCTGATCGAGTAATGTTGAATCGAAAAAACATACGTACCAAGCGACCGATAGGAAAACTTGATCATCCTATGTTCGAACCATTTGTGGTCTTACGAAAGGTTTGGTCAGCTGCTTATGAAATTCAACTCCAAGAACGTTGTGGTATACAACCAGTCTTCAATGTTGGCCTCTTAGAACCATACAGGTAGGACTCAACTGGCAGGCGTACAGTAGAGGCACCCATTCCCGATATAATAGATAACGAGCCTTGTTATGTTATCGAAACCATCCACGACAGCCGTTGGTATGGGTGAGTTCGTTAGAAATTTTCCAAGCGATTTGTCCAATATTTGGTGGCTTGGAAGGGCGACGGTCATGAGGATAACTCCTGGGAACCGTATGAGATATTAGAGGGAACAGGCACACAAGCCCTAGTAGATTTCCATAAACAATACCCTTCGAAACCCTGGGATCACAGGGTAGTAGACTGGGGAACTGGAAATAAGCGAAAACGCTAGACGCCTAGGGCGGCCCTAGGGAAGTGAGGGGTGATGTAACGACCCTGCTGGATCTTACAGTAGAATTAGTCTTATCCCATGCCGGAGCCCGGAAGGGTCACGGTTACGATAGTCAAGTAACTCCACCCAAGGGTTACCATGTGGACTTAGCAAATGGTAATGCTTAGACTGCGAATGAGAAAAGGTATGCCGGGTAGGTAGGAAAGTCTACGCTGCGAGTTCGGAAGGTCTCCGAGAGTTCCGGCGAATTACCCTACTTTAGGCAGGTAGTTACCCAACCTCAGGGAGTATAGTTACCCTACCTTGGGAAACAGGTTACCCGACTTTTGGATAGGAGTTACCCTACCTTGAGCGTAAAAGGTTACGCAAAGTTTCGGGAAAAGTCATAGGATTGTTTGTTACGCAAGAATATATAGCAGGTTCGAATCTGGGCTCTATCGGATAATCCATTGTTGAGCTACGAACCGAAGAAAATCTTGCCTTGGACGAACATTGAAAAATCTGAGTCCAACACCCCCCTCTGGCCCTGATGTACAGACAATGCGTCGTGGACCAACTGTAGGGAAGTTGCTGGTTTACTAGTAAAATCCTATGATTGAAGACGGCGGCGCAATACCGTATACGTTGTCGCCGTCCTTCCGACCGGAAGCTGTTCGTAGGATATATGAGTGGGCATGGGGCGATCGAATGGTTACACGAGAAGGGATTCGTGAGTGGATACACCACTGATCCTTATAAGCCTACGGTGGTAGGTATGTGAGGTATATCGGAAGCCCTGGAGGCCTCCGGTTAAGTAGTAGACCTTCGACTCCCGTATGTTTCCAAAAGACTGTAAGATGTCGGGAGGTTGTTAGCGAGCTCCAGATCGTAGTAGTCTTATCTTGACTGAGGTGCTTATCGTCAGTGGCTAAGGGTAGCGCCCGTATAAGCCAATGGTTTAAGTGTCTCATCACGGGAGTCCATAGACCAAGCTATCGTGTCGAAGACAGTAGAAGACGATGGACTTGTCAAACGTAATGGTACCATTGAATGGTTGTCTACGAGTCTTGCATAGACGAACACGAATGGGACAGTGAGTTCGATATTAGACTAGCTTATCAGTAACCTGTTAGTTCGCCACTAACAGGGCCGCGATACGCAGAGTTTTCTCCTGCAGTTGATTGCGTGTATCAGGATACTGCATAGACACTTCACGTCGGATAATGAAATAGCAGAGCCGGCTGACACTTCGGCAGAATGTTAGCACGAGGCCCAGAGGAGATGGGCATGCTCGCGATGGTGGTGAGCTTTGGAGTTCTGGAGAGGAGCTGGCAATATAATTCTAATTATGTATATGCGAGACCTCTTCTCCTAAGACGATCAACTATCCTCTCGAGAACTTATTGACTAAAGCTGCGGCTTAACGATATTAAGTTTCACCGTTAAGGTTTTCTCTCTTACATATTTGTTCTTCGCTGTGCGTACGAAGAAAGCTTCGGTACAGCCGCATCCTTGGGATCCATCTTCCTACAGGGAGCCCCCGTTACAAGGTGACTTACCACTTATGATCCTAAAAGAGGTTTGGCGTTCCCATGGTCTACCAGAGATTATCATATCGGACCGTGATAGTTGATTCACCTCTAAGTTTTGGAGTAGCTTAATGAAATTGCTAAGAGTTAAGCTAAATCTTTCCACGGCTTTCCACCCTGAAACTGATGGGCAGACTGTAAGGTTAAACCTGACTTTGGAGCAATACATTCGGAGTTATTGTTCCTACCAGCAGGATGACTGGGCAGAGCTACTTCCCTTGGCGGAATCTGCTTATAACTCTTCGACGTCGGAATCGACGGAGGTATCTCCCTTTGAGATCAATTATGGGCTGAATCCAAAAACAAATTGGTCTGGGTCCATATCAGAAAGTCATGGTATACACCCAAGGAGCGAGCAATTAGTTGAGAATTGGGAAGAGACATGGATGGAAGTTCGAGCCACTTTACATAAGGCTCAAGAGAGGCAACGCAAGTGGCATGATCAGAAAAGATTGCCAGCACCAGAGTATACTACGTTGTAGGATGTTAATGCTGGTCGAGACAGGAAGGCCGATCGAGTTATGTTGAATCGAAAAACCATAGGAACCGAGCGACTGCTGGAAAAACTTGAAAATCGTATGTTTGGAACATTTGTGGTCTTACGAAAGGTTGGTTCAGCAGCTTATGAAATTCAACTCACCGAAAGTTGGGGTATACATCCAGTCTTCAACGTTGGCCTCTTGGAACCATATAGGGAGGACTCAACTGGCAGGCGTACAGTAGAGGTACCCATTCCCGATATAATTGATTATGAGCCTAGTTATGTTATTAAAACTATCCTAGACAACCGTTGCTATCAGGGAGCTCGCCAGAAATTCCACAACCGAATTGTCCAATATTTGGCGGGTTGCAAGGACTATGGTCCCCAGGATAACTCCTGGGAACCGTATGAGATGTTAGAGGAAAGAGGAACACAAGCCCTTATAGATTTCCATAAACGATACCTGTCGAACCCCATGGATCATAGGGTAGTAGACAGGGGAACTGGAAATAAACGAAAACACTAGAAGCCTAGGGCCGCCCTAGAGAAGAGAGGGGTGATGTAACGACCCTGCTGGATCTTACAGTAGACTTAGTCTTATCCAATGCCGGAGCACGGAAGGGTTACAGTTAGGTTAGTCAAGTAACTCTATCAAAGGGTTACCGTGTGGACTAAGCAAATGGTAATGCTTCGACTGCGAACAAGAAAAGGTATACTGGGTAGGTAGGAAGAGTCTACACTACGAGTTCGGAAGGTCTCCGAGAGTTCCGACGAGTTACCATACTTTAGGCTGGTAGTTACCCTACCTTAGGCAGTATAGTTACCTTACCTTGGCAAAGAGGTTAACTTACTTTTGGATAGGAGTTACCCTACCTTGAGCGTAAAAGGTTACGCGAAGTTTCGGGAAAAGTCATAGGATTGTTTGTTACGCAAGATTATATAGAAGGTTCGAATCTGGGGTCAATTGGGTAATTTGTTGTTGTTCTACGAACTGATGAGAATCTTACTTTTGGTGAACATTGTGAAAGCGGAGTCCAACACCCCTCTCTGGCCCCGAAGTACAGACAATGCGTCCTGGGCCAACTGCAGGGAAGTTGCTGGTTTACTAGTAAAAACCTATGATTGAAGACGGCGATGTAATACCATATACCTTGTCGCCGTCCTTCCGACCGGAAGCTGTTCACAGGATATATGAGGGGGCATGGGGCGATGGAATGGTTAAAGGAGAAGTCGTTCTTGTTTGCATACACCACTGATCCTTATAGTCCTAAGGTGGTAGGTATGTAAGTTATACCGGAAGCCGGGAAGTCCTCTGGTTAAGTGGTAGACCTTCGACTCCCGTATGTCTTCAAAAGACTGCAACATGTCAGGAGATTGTTAGCGAGCTCTAGATCGTAGTAGTTTTATCTTGACCGAGATGCTTATCGTCAGTGGCTACAGGTAGCACCCGTATAACCCTATGGCTTAAGTATCTCATCATGGGAGTCCGTAGACCAAGCTAACGTGTTGAAGTCAGTAGACGACAATAGACTTGTAAAATGTAATGGCACCATTGAATGGTTCTCTACGAGACTTGCATAGACGAATCCGAATGGGACCGTGAGCTCGATATTAGACTAGCTTATCAGTAACCTGTTAGTTCGCCACTAACAGGACAGCGATATGAAGAGTTTTCCCCTGCAGTTAATTGCGTGTATCAGGCTACTGCATGAACACTTTATGTCGGATAATGAACTAGCAAAGAGTCAGCTGACATTCGGCAGAACGTTAGCCCAAGGCCCAGAGGAGATGGGCATGCTCGCGATGGTGGTGAACTTAGAATTGATGGAGGGGAGCTGGCAATATAATTCTACTTAAAGTATATGCGAGACCTCTTCTCCTAAGACGATCAACTATCCTCTCGAGAACTTATTGAATAAAACTGCAGCTTAACGATATTAAGTTTTACTGTTCAGGTTTTCTCTCTTACATATTTGTTCTACACTTCGCGTACGAAGAAAGCCTCTGTACGGCAGCATCCTTGGGATTCATCTTCCTACAGGGAGCCCCCGTTACAATATGACACGAGAAGAAGCTGGCCACTTTGCATTCCAGACACAACTGACTAGTTGTAGTCGACCACGTCATCTTTCTAGCAATCTATGAGCAGAGAACTACTCACCGACGGGCGCAGACCACTGACGTCGTGATAATGAGGGGTAATCAGTCCACATATGATGTTCCAGCAATTGAGAAGATTTCTCATGGTTAAATGGTATTCGCACCGGTTAATCAAAGGTTGATGGACGGAGTTATTGTCGTGAGGTATAGGATTATATGGGTAGTAGATGTAGATGCCCGGGAACTCATGCGGGATATAAATATCAGAGTTCCTCCCTTCGATTCAGACTCAATCAAGCAACAGAGAAGAGATCCTATCAATATTACCTTGTTTTACCAATCGATACTCTTTTGCATTCCTGGTAATTTTAGTGAACGGAATTATCTACTTTACTTTATTTATCTTTCCTGATATATGCTCCAGTATCGGTTATTGGCCTTAGTTCATGCTACCGCCTAACAAGAACACACTTAGACAATCCGTCCTTTAGTGACTAGGAAGCGTTCTCTGAGAGGCGCCTCTAACCTACTCCAAGGCTGCAAGGAGATGATCAAGGCAGATCGAGTGGAGAGGTTATTATGGTATCGAGTGGATGGCATTTCCCGATCCATCCTGACACGTAAAACCCCCGTGGGTCATTGAACACAGAATGTTCTCAATGGTAGTTGAACTTGTACTTCGGATTCTTAAAGGTCTCAGACAACAACCAACTCAGGGTACGAAATACAAAGTCTCTGTAGTCATACTAAGAAGATCGAGTAGGGATGAGGAAGCTGATCTTTAAGAATGTGACGAGGCACACTTCGCTCAGACGCTCGTTATCCTTACTGGCACTGGTCGGATGTGTCTGTGACAAAGCTCTGGACTTGCCCCTAAAAGGTGCAGTTTCAGTCTAATTCGTTCGCCAGTACTGACATTTGATCACATTGACGGATATGGCTACGACAAAGAGAGGGTGGATAATAAGTGCGTTAAATATGGAGCAAGGCAGTCGATCAGCCTTATGTACCCGACGATAATGCTTTGCACCTATATGGGCAATCACGGAAACCTCCTTGGATGGACGTTCAGGTTATAAAAGGATGTTAGCGGGGAACCCCTTAGTAGGGGCCAAAGACTGCTAATAGTGGGATGCCCAATAGCTAAAATATATATGCTTAACTGGACTAGCGAATGACTTGCTTTCAACAAAAGGTCAAAGGAGATCACTTTAGAGGCCACTAGGCCAAAGATGATGCAGCTATACGCTGCACAGGACTGTGGTATTCGCTGGTACGGCCCTAGTCCACAAGCATACTTTGGTGTCAACCAAGCGTGCCGCCTAATAGAGGTGAACGTATACGGTCACGGGCCTCTCGTAGAACAAGGAGTAACCAGACGAAATACATGCGGAGTCAATAGGGAACCCCTGAGCAGGGGGTAAAGACTGCTAGTTGTAGGCTGCACGGAAGACGTGACAACCAAGTTTGTTAGGGGGAGCCTCAATGGTTGAAACTGCACTGGCGCGGTAACAAACATCACTGTTACAAGGACGAATAAAGGAAAAAGGAATGAGTTTTCGGACACTTGACCAGACAAGCGATTGAAACAAAACTTTCAAGAACTAAAACATCATGACTGTCCCGAATGGATTGCATATATTCATGTTAATGGGAAATGAGTCCGCCCTTGTGTGTTATTAGATTCTGGCTCAAATGTATTCTTGTGGAACAAAAACTTGCTCAATAAGGAGAATGTCACCTTGGCAGAAAGGGAAGAAATCATTCCCATTGAAAGATTCGATGGCACAAGTTCAGCGAAGGGAGGGCAATACTACTACGAACCGTTTACAACAGAAAACAGTAACTGCCATATCTTGCATATCATTTCTGAAATTGCAAACTCAGGAAAATATGGGTTGATGATACCTTTCGGATTGTGGCTTAAGAGACATCCAATTTCCCGAATTGAAGGACCCGCAGAATGGTGATCTGACACCGCTCAATGTTGTGACCATGCTAATATACCCCTGAATCTAGACATTACAATAGAATACGACGAAACAGTATTTGACCCTAGGGCTCCATATATGGGCCGGATATCGTTTGTCGAGCTTACCAGGAGGATAAAGAGGGCAATGGTAGGAAGTCATGGAGGGGTAGAATTGTTATCAGATCTGCCGCCCGAATATCAGACTTATTAAAGTTTGTTTCCATCTTTTACGGCGACCAAACTGCCGCCTAGAAGAATCTTCAATCACGTAATTGATTTGAAGGAGGGATCTAGCGCTCCCTGGGGACTTATTTACCCCTTATCTGAGAAACAGCTGGAAGCCTTGAGAAAATATCTTAAGGAAATGCTTGAACATGGAAAAATCTCGAAAAGCCGAGCACCTGCAGGGGTGCTGGTATTGTTGGTCCCGAAACCAGACGGTCCTCTTTGATTGATGTTCGATTACTGGAATCTGAGTAAGATAAAGATTCTTAACAAATATCCCACTCCACTAATGAATGAATTAAGGAGCTGTGTACAGGACTCAGAAATCTTGTCGAAATTGGACTCAAAGGATGGTTATGACTTGATCCGTATCAAAAAGGGTGATGAAAGGGAGACCCGTTCAGGACGAGATATGGCCTTTACTAATACAACGTCATGTTCTTCGGTTTGGTCAATGCTCTAGTAACCTTGCAAGATACGATGAATGAAGTGTTGGGCGACTTATTAGACCTGGTAGTGGTGTTGATTCTGGATGATATTTTAATTTACTCCAAGACCTGAAAGGAACACATTGCGAAGGTCAAAAGAGTCTTGCATTGTCTCAGAGAATACCAATTAGTAGTCTCCCGCGCTAACTCCCTGTTTCACATGACGTCGGTGGAATTTTTAGGTTATATAATAACCACTGCCGGTGTGACAATGAGTGAATGGAGGTTTAAGTATATTAGGAAATGGAAAGCACCTTCTGCTATTAAGGAAATACAAATCTTTATCGGATGTGCAAATTTTTATCGACAGTATATCAAAAACCTTTCGGCCCTCTGCGCTCTTATTACAGCAACGTTAAAGGAAGACGCCAAGGATTTCAAATGGGGAGAAAAGCAGGACAAGGCACTCGAAATGGTTAAGATATGTTTTACTACTGCCTAAATCCTTATTCACTTCAATCCCGCTAGGGTAACAGTGTTGGAAACGGATGCCAGTGATTTCCTCCTGGGATGCGTGTTGTTACAATACGTTGCGAAAAAATTACACCTGGTAGCGTTCCACTCAAGGAAATTCTTGCCAGCAGAAAGGAATTACGATGTACATGACAAAGAGCTTCTGGCTATCCTAGCAGCATTGACGGAGTGGAGACATTATCACATTGGCACTGAAAAACTGTTTACGATTTATACAGATGATCAGAACTTGCTATATATTCTAACCACAAGAGCATGGAATGTATGACAAATCTGCGGGGCGTTAAAGTTGGCAGATTACAATTTAAAAATAATCTACCGCCCAGGCTCGAAAGGGGTCAAACCTGATGTGTTAAGCAGGTGGCCGGAGTACCGCCCTGAGGATGGAGCTACACCTCCTGAGCAGTCGATATTAATGCCGCGAAACATCCTAATACACCTAGTGTATGCACATGATGATGAGGATTCTGGGTACGAGAACTAGGAAGAAAGAGTCTTGGTTAAGAAATTGATCAAGGAGGCAATTGTCCCAATCAAGTGAATGGTCAAGGTGGCTGGACATGATTTGTGCAATACTGACAATGTCATAGTACTAGGAAACAGACAAGCAGTAGTTGGGACAGGGATTGCTTTGGGGCTTCCAAAGGGGACATAAAGTCGAATAGTATCTCGAAGTGGGTTAGCGGTCAAACACGGCATCAATTTCGGCGCTGGAGTAATAGACGCAGACTACACTGGCAAACTTAAAGTCCTACTACTTAATTATAAGGATCTGCCTTATAAAGTATGACAAGGAGATCGCATTGCTAAACTTATATTGGAAAAAATCTACAGTTCAAGCTTGGTTGAAACAGCATCACTAGAAATTACCAAAAAAGGAGACAAAGGATTGGAGAGTACAGGCGAGACAGCCACGGTCGCGTTTTTGCAAACAAATCCTCAGGAAAACAAATACTTTGACTCGTGGGACCCAAAGGTATGTCTGTTGCAAGGAAGGAACAAAATCTTGTTATCATCAGCTGGAATCACGCAGGTATGGCAAACAAAATTGGGGGAAAATATTCTCAAATTCGTGGCAGAGAAGGCTGTAGATGACAGAGATTGGAAGAGACAACGAGATGAGTTACAGGCCATGATAGCCAGGGGAGAAACGTTACCACAGCACTGGACGCTCAAAGACGATATTCCATATTACAAAGAAAGGCTGGACGTTCCTGATGACGAGGAACTCAGAACCTTGATCGCACTAGGATGCCACCATTTAAAGGTAGCGGGACACTTCTGTCAAGAAAAAACTAGAGAATTAGTGATGCGAGAGGTCTATTGGAAAGGATGGCAGGAAGGGATCAACCACTATGTACGATCATGCAGCAGATGTCAACATGAAGAATCGCCAAGACACGCGAGGTATGGGTTACTACAACTGCTACAAGAACCTCATGCGGCTGAGATCTATATTTACAGACTTCATTACACAACCCCCAGAGTCACAAGGATATACACAAATAATGGTCGTAGTGGATTGGTTCTCAAAGATGATGCAATTTGGGGGAATAAAAGAAAATGCGACTGCCAAGGACGTCACGACAGTGTTTCTTGAAGAAAGATGGAAACACGACGGGCTTTACAGGGAAATTATTTCCTACACGGATGCTAAATTTGCGCCAGAATTTTAGGAATGCCTATAACAATCACTAGGCATAAAACAAAAAATGCCGACAGCATATCACCCTCAGACTGATGGACAAATGGAAGAAACCTAGCAAGTGCTGAAAGGTCACTTACGGAGCGTTGTCAATTACGATCAGGATGACTGCTAACAGCGGCTACCAAGTAGAAAGTTCGCATATAACAATTTGACAACCAATGCTCATGGGTTGACACCATTCTTTGCAAACTATTGGTGTCATCTACCGACAGAGTGGATGAAAGAACAGGAAACACGAAACCCTAGAGCGACAATGTATGCGCATTGGATAAAGGACATCCACGAAAAGGCTAAGGAAGTTCAGGAAAAGACAAGGGAAGCAATGAATAAATACCACTATAAAAGGGACTCTCCCCAACAAGACCTTAAAGTTGGAGACAAAGTTAGGCTAAACGCAAAGAATATTCTCATACAACAACCCTCAAAGAGGTTAGCACCAAAAATGTACTACCCTTTCGACATCATTGCTGAGTACGGGACGCAAGCGTATAAGTTAAATATCTCCGACCAGTGGGAAATAGATCTCGATTTCATGTTTCCTCATAAGAGCTCTATTGGGAGTCGATACATCACAAACGAGAACAGCTGCCGCAAGAACCTGAAGAGGTTGAAGGTGATATGGAGTGGGAAGTAGAAAAAAATATTAACAGTGAAATCATGTCTTACAATAGAACAGTTAGTGGAAGGACTCGGCGTGTCTAAGAACTTCGCTATTTCGCGCTGTGGAAATGGTGTTCCTAGGATGAGAACACCAGGGAGCCTACGGAGCATGCTGAGCACGCTCAGGAGTTAGTCGAAAAGTTCCACAGGGAAAATCCAGCAGCAGACCAATTACCGAACAGGCGAGGAAAGATGTTGTGAGAAAGGTTTTCCTACAATGGCCAAGCAAACACAGGAGGTTTTTTACCCAAGCACGACGAGTTCTGAAAGGAACTCAGGAATTAAAGGGATTAGAGACAAAACCTCGAAGAAGGGAGCTGATGTTAGGCATACTCCTAACCGCGGGCTAGTTAGCTAGCCTTGTGACTTATTTCTTGATATCATGTGTTCAACTCTCGATAAGAGCAGAATAATTATAGCGCGAACATAATTGACAATGTCCAATAGTACTCTACATTAATGCGCAATATCTTTCAGTAGTGGGGATTAATTCTATTGAACCAAGATAAGCTTGCATCACAGACAAATGGTGTATGCAAGAATCAGACGTTGAATCTTTACTGAATTTATCTATATGGATAAAGCTTGTGATTCCCTTCAAGAAAAAAGAGGAAACATCCAAATCGATTGGCGTCGCTTGAAGTTATGAGACAGTCGTTACTAGTAAATGATGAAAGATCAAATCAAACTGATGGCGATGATTAGTACGATACTCTTGTTGCCAAGATGGAAGGGTACGCGCACACGACGTTGAATTAAATAGTTAAGAACCTACTCAATGATTAGCGATCTGACAGAAAGGAAGTAATTCTTTAATCCCTTACTGTATAAAGCAAGACAAGTTGGCCACTTTGCATATCAAGACGCAACTGGCAAGTTGTAGTCGACCATGTCATTGTGTTGTCAATTCCAGGGTAGAATACCTCACACCAACAAGCGCCGACCACTGTCGTCGGAATAATGAGGGGTAATGAGTACTGCTCTGATGTTCGAGTAGTGGAGGAGATTTCTCAGGGTCCAATGGTGTCCGTACCAGTTGACTGAAGGTTGATTGAAGGCGTTGACAATAGGAGGTACAGCTATTATATTGGTATTAGATGTAGAGGCCGTGGAAGCTCATGTGGGATATAAATATAAGAGTTTCTCCCTTCACTTCAGACACAATCAAGCAACAGAGAAGAGATCTTATCAATATTACCTTGTTTTACACTCAATCGATACATCTTGCAGTCTTAGTAATTTTGGTGAACTGAGTTGCCTACTCTATTATTCTATTTATCTTTCTTGATATATTCTCCGGTATCGGTTACCGGCCCTAGCTTACGCTACCCGCTGCTACATGGTATGGTAACTATACTCCCTAAGGCAGAGTAACTCACCCGGACTCCTGGAAAACTTATGATCACGCAATGTAGACTTTCCCTACCATCCTGGCAGAGCTTTCTGGTTTGTAACCTAAGCATCACCATTTGCTTAGTCCACTTGGTAACCCTTTGGTAAAGTTATTAGACTAGCCTAACCGTGACCCCCCCCGGCTTCCGCAGCGGATAAGACTAAGTCTACTGTATGATCCAGTATGGTCGTTATAACTAATCGGTAACCTGTTGGTTAGCCACTAACAGGGCAAAGATATGAGGAGTTTTCTCTTGCAGCCAGATGTATGTATCAGGATACAGCAGGAACACTTCAGGTTGGGTAATGATCTAGCAAAGCTGGATGACATTGGGAAAGATGTTAGCCCAAGACCCAGAGGAGATAAGTGTGCTCGCGTGGGTGGTAGGCTTAGGAGTGATGGAGAGGAGGTGGCAATATAATTCTACTTAAGTATATGCAAGACCTCTTCTCCAAGACAATCAACTATCCTCTCGAGAACTTATTGAATAAAGCTGCTGCATAACGATATTAAGTTTCCCCATTAAGGTTTTCTCTCTTACATATTTGTTCTTCATTTTGCGTACTAGGAAAGCATCGGTATGGCAGCATCCTTGGGATCCATCTTCTGGCAGGGAGCTCCAGTTACAAATGGATTTTATTTTGGTTTTTTTACTGATGAAAAGCTGTCAGGTAAAAACAAAAGAGATGCACAGTAATAACGATTGAATTCATTGTATGCCAGAACCGAGGTTAGAAATGTCTGACAGTTGCTGCGCAGTCAGCAACTTATTGAATTATGTGAACAGCACGATCTTAATGGACTATATAGAGTATAACTTCGCGATACTAAATGTGTATTGTGGTCATGTTTGAGCTTGGAGGTATTTTGGTATGAAGGAAGATTGGTAGAGATTCTTGTTCTTCATTCTCCTAAGCAAGGTGGGCGGTAGCTCCTATATAGACAGGTTTGCATCCTATGTATACACTCATGGCATCTTAAAAAATAATCGAGAAATCATTGGAAGAAACATATGTGCAACAGTGTTTGACCCTGAGAATCTGCCAAGGGAATCCCAAATAAGATGCTTTAATTTATAGGGGTGTGAGGAATATAACTGTAAGTCTAAAGAAATAATTATGAATGAAAGGAACTTGAAAGTATGCCTAAAAACATAGAAATATCACGAAAACCATAAAGCAAAACACGTATGATAATTCTAATCGTCATCATGCAATAATCAATGAAACATATGTCATATATGTTCTAGCTGTAGTAATGTTCTCGGGTCTAGGTAAATCCATAACAATAACCAAGTATGAGAATACATAATAATATTAAAGTAAAATGAACATATGAAACGAATCAAAAGTTTCAACACAACTAACCCAGATTAAAATGGCTGTACGGAGGATTATCAGCTGTGAACATGTGAAAGGTATCAAATTCAATTGGGAACTAACCAGTGAAGACTGAGTCCAAGAACTCGAGGTGACTTGACGGATAGAGGATGAGTACGTTGATGCTCGATGCATGTGTAGATGAAATGAAAGGTTGATTGTCGTGAAACAGTATTTGGAGGTAATAGAGGGATGGGCAAGAAAGAAGTGGAGAAAGGAGGGGAGACAGGAGGGGAGAAAGTGGGTTGGTGTCACGATTCTAGGCTGACTTAGCTGGTATCGCACTATGACACAAGCACGAGTCAAAGGGTTTCATTTGTTATATGATTTTATGTTATTGATTTTGCGCACATGACCTGTTCAGAGGTCATATGAGGTTTTACATGACTCACAGTTGTGAGTGATATGTTATGGTTACACGAATAACTCGTTTAGAGTCATATGATGATATGTTTTCACATGAGTCACAGTTGTGACTCATAGTTATATTGTTATTGTGCAATGACTGGTTGAGTCATAGGATGTTACGCGAGTGTATGAGTCACGGTTGTGACTCATAATACTTATTTTGATTTTTAAATAGGTTGTAGGAAGTGCTATATAAGGAAGGACAGAAGTCAAGGTAGGTTGCCATCCTTCGCAGCCGCTATTTACCTCATCTTTGAAAATATAACACCACAGACGTTATTGTCAGATTTTTCTCTCCACAATTTTTTCCCTCACGCCCCGCCTTGTTCCTTAAACCTCTTAGGAAAGATATCCGTGGCCTAGCCCAGTAATCCTACCTGGTCCTGGAACCATGGATCTCCCCCCTCACTGCCTTCCCCCCCGGTCTGCTCCCCCCTGC
>QLOI01007011.1:0-21102 GCA_003313605.1 Tuber umbilicatum
GGAGGAGGTGGGGGAAGGGGGAGAAAGTGTGTGATGAGAGCCGAGTTGATCTCTAGGTGGGTGGTGGCATTGGGGTGGGAGGGGAAGCATTCAGGGGCCCGACCATCCGTGAACCTCTTCGCATTCCAGATAGAGCGCGAGTCTGCAGACTAGAGGAACTGGTCCCAATGGATGGCCTTGGCTTTCCTGATCGCTTTGAAGTACGTGTTGCAAGCCTGGGTTAACTCCTACCGAGTGGCAGAGCCATTACGGAAGCAACGGGAGGCATGATGGTGGATGCGTCGAAGGCTTGAGAGGTTGGGAGACCACCAAGGCTTCATGTAGGAGGATGGGCGCTTGTAGGGGGTCACTGCCAGTACTGGGGTGGTAATAGAGGCCAGACTCGAGTCGCACCACGAGGCGAGCGAGGACAAGGTGGGGAAAGAGGGAGGCGGAGGGACATCAACGGACTGAGGAATAGAGGCAACCGCAGACCAGTCGGTGGCTTTCCAGTTAGGTCTAGGGGGGGGGACTGACCTGGAAAGTTGACCAAAGGAAACGGAAATAGTGACATGGTTGGAACCTGTGGAGGGAAGGGAGGTATTCCAAGAGTGAAAGTAGGGGAGGAGGCTGTGGTTGGCGAAGGCAAGGTCCAGAACAGCGGGCCTAGATAGATTGTCAAAGGGGAACCTAGTGTGGACGCCAGGGGTATTGAGGAGGGAGAATGCGTTGGGGGAGGCCTTAGTGAAATAGGGCCCAGAGGTTGACAGCTCTGAGTGCGAGATGGCACGTAGGGGGTCAGGGAGGTGGTGTTGAAGATTGAAGTCCCCAAGCGTGAGGGTAGGGAACGAATGCTGGGGTAAGAGAAAATCAGCAGATAAAGTGCGGAGCGCCCCATTGCGGGTGGCTGTAGAGTAGGAATTATAGAGGCGGAACAACAAGTGAGCAGAGCCAAACACCCCCATATAGTCACCCCGCCTAAAAAACAAGGGAAGAACAGAAACAACAGAACACAACTGCTCAGAAACGTAAACAGCCACCGGTGTCTTGTACTCAGAGGAAGTAGGGGGGGAAAAACACTTATGAGAGCTCGCACCCAGAGGGTGGCCCTTAAACAAAGGTACATCTTGCAAAGCAACAACAAGAGGGGAATTTCTCACAGGGGTAAAGAAAGAACACAAAGTATGAAAAACATAGTTGCTACCAAGACCATTATGTTGAACAAAGGAAAGAACAGAGACCGAAGCATCAGGGGGTGAGTGGAAACGTGGTGAAGCATCTGATAATGAGGGAGCAGGTTGTGCTCTCATTTACAGTTCCATATCATTGTCGTGGGTAGAATCCTCCGCCCAATTGGTAGTTGGGGTACCAGGAGGGAAAAGCTGTCTTGCGGGCATGAGAGCGGCCAAGGGGAGGCAGGAACCAGAGGAGGTAGGAGGAGGGTGGGCGGTAAGCTGGCCTAGGTGTCGAGCCATGAAGAGGCTATCCTCGGCGACCTGTTGGGCCATGTTCAGGGGGAGCTGGGAGGAGGAGGGTTGTTGTTGAGGAGTAACGGGGTCGGCCGAGGCGGGTCTTTACTGAGGAGCATCAGGGATGACCTGGTCCTTGGGAAGCCGGGCAGCTTCATTCAGGGCAGTCCTTGTTGAGCAGGAAGGAGAAGTTGCTGGGTGTTCGTCATTGCAGTTGGTGCAGAGTAAAGGAGTTGCGGTACAGCAATCGGGGACCACCTTGAAATTACCCTGTTTAGGGCACATATCGTTCTGACACCTGTGCTCAGCCCTGGAGTGGGGTTTCGCACAAATGGGGCATATGTGGTGGTCTTCTTTGCAGAGGGGTTTAGAGTGGCCGAAGAGGGAGCATTTGCGGCATTGAGTATCACGGGAGGCGGGGTGAGCGAGGTGCACGTTCCTCATGCAGTTGAATAGGCGAACCTTGGACCCGTCACGATGGAGGTCGGGCCCAAGAAGGTGAAGATCCTGAGGGAGGACAGAAACGACAACAGAGGTGGTGTTTTTGGATTCACGGAGAGCCAGGTCCCGCTGGAGGAAGCGAGCCGAGAGGATGGAGAGGTCGATGGAGTTAAGAAGGGAGTCGGCGTGCAGTTTAGAGAACAGCTCCGCAGGGTCGGCTGGGAGTATAGAGAGGGGGAGGTTGTGGATCAGGACATTGGTGAAGAGAGGGGCGGTGCGGAATTTCTGAAATGGGTTCTCTCCTACCGGGAAGGACTGGTTGAGTTTTTTGGAAAGGGCGGTGAAGAAGGGGGCATATGCTGAGGATGGGGTCCTGGAGTTAGCTCTTATGGTCACCACACCATTAACGTTAACAGATGCGGAGAAGGCGACCGGGAGGGTGCAGCTGGCAGACCGTAGTACCAAGGAAATGATATCAGGAAGGGCAGCTGACATGTTCAGGGAGTCGACAAAGGAAGCCGGATGGATGTGTGGGTCATAGAACCAACGTTGGGCAGTAGGTAGCGGGGATGGGGGCTTATCTATCTCGCTATCCCTGGAGGCCGCTGTGAAAGTAACCTGAGCAGCAGTGGCACGCTTGCCCGGCTTCTTGGACGAACTCGCACCCTGGGCCCAGCTGTCAGGCTTGGGCGGGAGAGAGGAAGGAGCAATCGAGTAACCTGGGGCAGGGCCAGGAACAAAGTGCTGAGCGATTGGAGTGGGGAACCGTTCCTTTTTAGGGACTTTAGCGGCTTCCCCACCGCTGGGATTTACTGAGGGGAGAAAAATATCGGCCTCACGGGAATCGCTATTGTCTCTAGCGTAGGTTTCTGTAGAGCCGTACCACTGGCCTGAGACAATGATCGGGAAGTCAGCCGAAGGGACCGTGAGGTTGCCTTGTTGAGAGAGGATGACGACGGGTTTCTTCTTGGGGGCCGGGGGAGGAGGAGGGACTGAGCCACTGGGGGCACGGGGGACAGGAGGGGGCCGTGCGGCCAGGGAGGTGACCTTAGAGGACAGATCTTGAAGGGCAGCAGTGATCAGTAGGTCAGCCTGAGAGGCAGCGGGAACAGGCGGTTGAGGGGCACCGGCTTTCAGGAGGGCCATCTCCGACGTGAGGAGGTGAACTTTGTTGACTAGGGCAGCCAGAACCGGAAGGATGCGTCTTTCACTGTCGGAAAGATTATCGGATGAGGAGGGAGGAGTGAACAATGTGGGTAAAGTTGCGTGGTCAAGGAGCAGAGACTCCCCGTTCTCAGCAGCAGAGCGGCAGATGGACTGGTCTTCCTGAGAGGGCGCGAGGACCGGAGTAGGGGCTCGAGAGCCAATGGCGTTGGACCTCAGGCTGTTGCAAGAGGAGGCCCTGAGTTGAGGCCCTGGGCCAGGAGGGACGGGAGGGGCAGGTTGGCCTGACATAGTAGGCAGGGCAAACACTGAGAGCAAGGGGAGGAGAAAAAGGTTTACCCTAGCAGGGTAAAGAGCGAGGCTGCGAGAAAAGCCTTCCGGCCAATGAGAGCTGGTCTTGGCAGAAAACTTGCTGTTGTTTTTTCCATCCATGTGGTTGTAATGGAGACGGAGCATGAGTACTACCATCCTCTACTGTGAAGCTTCTGTCCCCCCAATGGTCGTCATGCTTGCCTACAAAATGCGCCTTGCATCTCTATGTCTACTTTGCTCCCCTCCAACCATCAACCCACCTGCCACGTGGCTCCATCATTCTGTTCCTACCTGGGGCTTATTTAGAGCCCCCTCTTACCGTCACCCCCTCTCACACATCCATGGCTCCTATCGCCCCACCTGATGGTCCTGCTCGTCCTCAGGGGGTCGTCGCCACCTCCCGATTGATTCCACTGCCCATTCCATCATGGGCATCATACCTGACCGCCTCTCGCTGGCCCATCCTCAACTCATCCATCCTCTTCTATACGACCCCGTCGGCCTCATACCTTATCGTCTTCTAAATGACAAGGCCTTCACAGCCACCATGGCCTCCTGGTCTTCCCAAGCTCCCACGCCCAAATACTACCCCTTCGGCCACTCCCTGATCCGGCATCCCTTTATGGGCCTCCCCAGGTTCAGTGCTGGTCGCATCCATCAAATGCGGTCCCAGAAAAGCTATCTCACTTCTCATACTTCCTGGTCTTCCCAAGACCAGTCCCCACTCTGCCCTGCCTGTCAGGAGGAGGACGAGACCTTCGCACATGCCATCTTTCACTGTCCAGCCAAGGCATCCGAACGGGCGTCCCTCCTCCAGAGGATTTCCGACATCAGGCTCGGTGCGCCAGTGTGGTCCTCGACCACTCTCCTCCTTGAACTCACAAGGTTTATCTCAGCCACAGCTACAGGCTTTCCACCACAGGTGCCGCCCACCCATATTCCTACCCCTCTCTTTCCCCACCAGGAAAGGGATCTAGTTCTTCCCCCTCACAGGCCTGAGCGCCGCTTTACTGCTGTTACTTTTCGATACAACTATCGTCGGATTGGTTTCCTTCGTTCCTTACTTATGTTTTTCCTAAGTTGGGATATGCTTGACTGTAAGATTTCTTTACTTATGTTGTTAGCCATAGTTGGCGATGCTAGGGATTTTGTTTTCCCGAGTTGGAGGACACTGCGAGTTTTGAGTTTTGTTATTTCTTTTGGTACTGTGTTGGAATTAAGGCTTTTTGTATGCTTTAGCGCGAGCTGCATGTACATTTTTGGGCCACCATCAATAAACATGAGTTAAAAAAAACAAAAAAAACAAAAAAAACACAAAAACAAATGAAACCCTATGACTCGTACCGAAGTCATAGTGCGAAATGGCTAAGTCAGTCTAGAATCGTGACATTAGGGCACATGACCAGAATTCTTCTCCAACATGGTTGAAGTGAGGTAGTGAGAAAAAGGGTTTCAACCAATAAAAGTGGTCTTGGCAACAATCTTTCTCGTGATTTTTCGTTGACGCTGGTTGTAACAGTCGTGGAGCTTGATTCGACAAGGCATCCAAGAAAGTGATTATATATCGCTGTACTCTCCGATAAAAGTACACGGGACACGCACCGAAACACCAAACAAACAAAAACGAATCAAGGCGATAAAGGTATACATAGTCCAACGACTCCATTAAAACCCTGCTGATTGAAAAGATATGTAAACTAGTTAAAAAAGCAAGGAATGGAAGAGGCCTAATCTCACAATGTACGGGAATAGAACGAAAAATGACTTTAATACATAACCCCAATCTACTCTTCTGAGTCTTCAACTGTGGCTCTTCCTTTGCCCTTTCCCTGCCGTACATCCGGAGATTCACCCCCGGCCGGCAACAGTCCTTTTACCGCATGTTGCTTTTCCAACCACAACCGCTCCTCCGCGACAATATCATTTTCGAATGAATCCAGTACACGGGATTGTGCCGATGAGTCAAAAATACTACGCTGGCCGAATAACGAGAGCTCGTTATCGGGATTAAACCGGCTGACGATGCATTCCGATGATGGGCGGTGAGCTTGCTCCAGCCTATTCGCAGCAGTACGCATAGCGCGGCTGATATCGTTGAGCACCTGGATCCGCTTATTGGCGATCTCCCTGGTTTCCTTCTCAGCTCTCTCTGTCGCATCCTTATCACTGTTCCCGGAGAGGCTGGGGATTTCGGTCCAGTCAGATATGCTCTCGAGTAGGGACGATACATTTGGAAGTGGTTGGTCCAAGTCAGAAATTGCAATATCTAGTTTCTCAAGCTCAGTGCCGATCCGGGGGTCCTGAAAGTAACGAAGGAGGCTATCTCTGAAGGGAGTCTTCGGGATGCCAAGGAGGAGGCGGGTCCTGCTCTCGAATGAAAATTGCATCGCGAGGACCGAGACATGATAGGCGGCGAGATTGAATCGCCCAGATGTGGGAGGAGGCAAGGTTTCCCCACCAGTACTCAGGACTTGTGCCATCTCCCGATCTGGCCACCCGTCAAGTACATCCTGTCTGAGTTGTTCTGGCAGGCCATAGAGTATCTCCAATGCCACACCAAGTCTATCTTCGTCCACGTGATATTGGACAAAATGGCTAAGAATAGCAATACTCTCTCGGACTCTAGGTCTGAGATTCGCGATTTGCGTTCTCGTGAGACGGGTATATATATCTTCAGGGATGGTAGGGATGGGGAACGTGTTGGGCGCAGTGTTGAGGGGTATACTGAGGTCGTTCGAGGAAGGAATGCCTCTACTGATCGAGGAACGAACTGGTCTCAACTCCCCCTCCCGCTCTGTTCTCTCTGCAGACGGTGTCATACGGGCATGGTAAGCTCTCATCCACTCTTGATATGTTCGCTGCTCACGTCGCTGGAGAAGGCGGACGCTCCCTCCGTTTGTGGTGGTGTTGGGTGAGCTAGCGACCGGATCAGCTCCAGGAAGAGCCAAAGGAACAACACTCCATCCTGGTGGAAGCGTCATGCCATGGGGTAATGGAGGGTTGCTTGAGAGAGGACTAAGATTGGATTGAAGGTCGCTAGGGACCGGATGACCAGCTGTGGCGGGGGTAGAACTGGCGGTGCTCTGGTTGCGAGAATTAGTAAAACGATCGCCCTGAGCCCCAACATTCTCAAGTGGACTCGGAATATATTGTGCTCCAGCATCCGGCTGAGCTGCGACAGCAGGATCCCCGGGTCTAGCAGCAGCATCTAAGGCCGCCTGAGCACCTCCAGCAGCTGCCTGGGCATGTATCTGTAACTCTTGCAATTGCCTGAGCTGCCTTTGGGTAATATCGATCATGGCTAACTCACGATCAAGGAGTTGTCGCGTCCTCGCTATGTGCTGGTCAATCTCAGCCCGCATATTCCCTGTAGCACCTAACATCGCATGTGCAATATCGCCAGTTGGTTCTTGAGGCCGCTGGGCATTCCGATTCCCCTGCAGAACCGGTGGCGCATTCATTCTGTCTAGTAGGTTCTGCACGAGACCGGGTCCGCCGACCCCAAATGCGATCTCCGCCCTAAATCCTAATCCGTCCCCCCCAGCCTGAAAATTGATCCCAGGTGGTCCTTGGGCGGCAGCGTTCGCCGCATTGTTGCCACCGGGACCATTGGGAGTGGGCTCGTCGAGAACCGGCCGGCGACATGTGGGGCACCGTTGCTGCCTCTCCAACCAACTACGAAGACAAGAAAAGTGGAGCACATGGCCACAAGGAAGCCGTTTTGGCCTAGATCGTTGATCTTGAGTCCCAACAGCTCTCCCTCCCTCATTTTCTGCTCCTACCATCCAAGCTCGCATTTCTTCCCTGCAGATAATACAAACACCCTCTCGCTCTACTTCCTCCGCACTAGCATCCGGGTATCGTGAATTCATGTGCGCGGTCGCCCTGCGGTACCGAATAAAATCGCGGATACGAGTGATGAAAGATCGAAGCGTGAGGTAGACGTCTCGAATGATGTGAAGTGGTAGACCATACCAAGTGAGAACGATGGCAAAGAAACACAGGTAAGTAGCAAGTTTCAATAAATCTACAGCGATTAGCAGTATTCATTTCCCTAAGAAAGTAGGATAAACCTGTGGTCAGCTCCAGATAAAAGACCCAAGTTCCTTTTTCCTCCCATCCACCGACATCAATCTCCTCATCATCTTCGTCATCATCCTCCTCAGGTTCGGCCTCACTATCAACAATTTCACCCAAGTCTCGCCTCCTTTGGTTCTCTACCCTCTGTTCGGCAAGCCGATTGCGGATCGCCTCCCTTTCAATAGCTCGGGCTTCCCTTCTGCGAGTCGCTTCACGCTTAAGGATGTATTTCTCCACCACATTCAGAACATATCTTCCTGAAATGCCCAAAGAGGTAATCAATAGAATCGCAAATTCGAAAGCAAACATAACCATCATGTTGGGACGGCCCAGCTCCAATACTGAAAGAACAGAGTGCCAGAGCATCGCCCCGCAAGCCGAAAGTAGAAGGATGAGTGAAGAAGCCAAGCGTATATGGAATAGCGTAGGATTTGCCGGGGGTTGGGTTTCCATCTGGCGCTGTCAGCTAAGTCTTCAACCGGATATCATGGGGTACTGACGAACTCAACCCGGCCACCACCAATCCAACTAAAGCACTTGATAAAAAGCAAAACCCCAAACATCACAATAAATCGCACGTCGAATTCATCCCGGAAGATCGTCATGGCCAAACATGTTTCCGTAACGGCATACCATGCCTTTTCGTAAAGCCGTTCTATCTCCGGAGCACGTAAAGGTCCGTAAAAGACAAGCTGCAGACCATGCCCAAAGAGAATGGATAATAGTAACAACAAATTCGTCAAAACCATGAGGCAGGCATTGGATTGTCCCAAATGAACGCAGGCGGAGTAGAAATTTGCACGATGGTTAAATGCGCTGAGGATTACTCCTGCGCCGAGAACGGTACTGGTCTGCGTGGATACAATTAGCAAAACTTGAGACGTTAAAAGTAAGGTGGGGGAACTCACGGCGCCGTACACGGCGAGCCTCATCGTAAAGTTTAGGTGGGAAATTCAGGAATAGGGGACCAGGTTATCAAAGTCGAAGGGGGGGTGTAGAATTAAAGATCGTGGGGGAAAAAAAAGAGGAAACAGAAGCAAAAACAAGGTTTGTTAGGGGCTCACTTACCCTGGCTACGGTGATAAAGGTCAGTTGACAAGTCTTGTCACTCATCCGTGAGAACACGGTGTCTGGTTACATAATCCAGAATAGAATGACGTCCTTGAAAGGAGCCTTCAGGGCTCAGGATAAGGTATCATCAAGATACACAGGCCATCTGACTCAGCACCAATAGTGAACCATCTTAACGTGGTGGCACTGGACTTCAACCTATGGTTTACACCTAATCTCGTCACAATGCCTTTCCCGTTATCTCCAATTGCGACTTCGTCACTCCTCAGATCCCTACATCACCACCCTAGTTTGCCGAAGCATACTTTCTATTTTATAGCCTCCGTAGCATTTTCAGTCATCAATCGTCCGGAGGAGATTCCCAGAGTATGGGATTATGCTGTCAAAGAGGCTGCCATTCCAGGGAGTGAAACAGAGGAGTATGTGGAAAGGGAACTAATGGGCAACATCACCCAGCACGAAAACCGTGAGAGTGCGTTAACGATCCATCGAAAACTTCGTGAGGCCATATTGAAGAGTGCCGCTATCGGAGGTTTGCCAAAGGTCATCACCATCCCGCCGAATCCAACCCTATAGAAATCGATACTAAGATGTCAAAAGAGTTAGGCAATAAATTCCTTAAATCTACTTAAAGCTGCTACCACTCCGCATGTTCTATCTACACCAACGACTACCCACCGTCGTCTATCGCTCCAACCCATCTACCACTCAAATGCCTTGACGAGAGGCAGTCGATTCTTCGAAACCGTGTATGGGAAGGTGGCGAAACGAGTAATGGGAGGGATGCAGAATTCTTATGATGACCTTGCTGTAGTCACCGAACTATTGTACGGCCACGTGCTTAGTAACACAGAGGTGATTGGATCACGAGATACTAGTTTGTGCTTAATCGCTGGCTTAATCCCCCAAGATGTTCGCAGGAACTTACTTTGCCACATAAGAAGAGTCCGCCGAGAAATTCAGGGCTAACCGTTACAAATAGGTCAATCCGCAGTTGAAGGGACACTTGCGCGGAGCCCTGAACAACGGCGCCACTGCAGATGAGGTAATGGCAGTACGTGAAGTTGTGTTGGGGATATGCCATGCAGCCAGATGCGGGCTCCGGGAATCCGAGGTTGTAAAGCTTTGAGCAGTTAAATCTACTCAAGTATGCTTATTATCGACCCCGAACAGGTTGTTAGTAGCCATCCGTTGTAACTCCGGTTCTATTTTTTCTTTTTCTTTTTTCCTCCCCTCAACTTTAATAGAACTTAGGGCGCGTCTGGTCGCCCTCTGCTTTCGAAAGTGCTAAAATCACAAAATACAGGTTGCACCCAGCAACTATAGTTGTTCTAAGTTAGTACAATCTATGCAAATGAAAGCACCAGGAGCATGTCTAGTTGCCATAGAGGTAGCCACCAAGAAATGCTAGTGTACTTTTTGAATGGTTGTTCCTAATGTATCGGGACAGCCAAGTTAACAAAAGTTATTTAAAAAAATTGAAAAGAATTGACAAAAGATAAGGGACAAAGACTTATATATCTATTTTTCCATTATTCTACAGAATTTTTGAAAGAAGTGATGGTGCCATTGTATTGTCCATACTTCACGTAAAAGGTGTTTCATTAAGTGATTTTGTAAAAAAAACTAGCCTGTAATAACTCAAACAACCTTAAAAGTCCCTAGCATGAAAGGGCTGGACATCAGGGGCTCACAAAGCCAAATATCCTTCACCAGACACTGAACCATCCCAGGAAATAGCAAAAGTAACGGGGATGAAATTAAACAAAACAGGGGGGAATTGTTAGGCATATGCGATTCCAACACCCCTCTCTGGCCCCGATGTAGGGCCGGGACGTCGCCTGCATTACAGTGTAAAGTTGTTAGTTACCAGCAAAAATCCCGAAGTTGGCAGCTTCCCCGTAACACCCTATACGTAGTCGCTGTCTGTCCGACCGGAAGCTGTTCGCACGATAGATGAGAGGGGTAGTGTTCACTACTCAAACAACTGGAATCCAGTATATGAGACAAATGATATCTGCGTGAGCAGAAAAGCCTACCAAATCAGAGAAGAATAATGCTTCACGTTGGCTGACTACAAATAGTTATAGGTCTGCAAGATCGGACGGGAGTTAGAGAGATGTAGCTGCAAGTCCATTCTTACTAGGCAAATCAAAGAAGCGATGGAGCACTAAGCCTAACAACTCTACGTAAAGATAATGCAGTCATGCCTCTGTGTTGTCACAGTTGTCTGATATTGAGACTGATCACCGCAGTAACAGAGGAATGACTGATATGTTCACAAATTGGATGGCATACACAGACTAAGTTCATATGGCAAAGGAATCATTTATTTCCACCTGGCGGAGTCTCGTACACTCTTAGGAAGACAAAGCACAATAAGGCGAATGACCCGAAGGGGGGAATTATTCAGGGTCTACGACTGTTTGCACTTAGGATTGATAAGACGAAAGACTAGTAGATGTTGCAGAGGTACTTAGTTCGTATAGGTATTAGATATACCGGCCGCGGAAACTCACGTGGGGTATAAATATAAGAGTTCCTCCCCAGCTATTAGAAAAATAGCAAGGGAGAAGAGATCTTATCAATATAACAAGTTATTACCTACACTTCATACTTATAGTAGTTTTAGCGAACCGAGTATTAGCGACTCAATTACGACGCCTTCCTGACACTACTCCGTTATAGAGGACTCAAACGCTTAAGCTTACTCTACTGAGCTCTGAGTTGGTTACCCGTAACAAGAATATAATTAAAAGGGAATATAGTACAAGTTCTGATTCAAGACATGGCATTAACCAGTATCACTTCTGTGAAATATCATGAATATGTACATAGCCACTGCCAAACAAGAAAAGAGGCACCCTCCAGATTAGTAAATAATTCACAATTGGAAAATTACTAAATATTTCTTATACAAATATGTTGAACATTAAATATTGCAAGTTAAGAATGAGAGTCATATAAACAGCAATGCACAATCCAAGCGTGGAGAAATTGGGCAAGCTGGACTTCTGGAAAGATTACCAAATACAAAAACCTTGGTCTCAGCACCGTCTTCCACATTTGTCATGAACATTAAACTCCCTAAACTCTTAGAGAAGAAAGTTCTCTCTTAATATCCCAACTTGTAGCTAGCTATTAGCTACCACTATTAAGAGTGCAACTGGTCACCATGCACAATGAGTAGAGGTTGCTACAGCTTGTGTAATCCTGTACTACGCACAAACCCTCTATAATGCTTGTAAAATAGAAGTCTATTCAAGAATGATTGCAACAAAGAATGAGTTTCTTGATAAACTGAAGTAATCCCTGTGGTTAGCAGTTACCAATCCACAACAGCATTGGACCAAGGTGTTACGGGCAACCAACTCTGAGCTCAGTAGAGTATGGGTAAGGGTTAGGTATTCGATAACAGAATAATGTCTGAAAGGCCATGTAATTATCATCATAAATAATTGGTTTACTAAAACTACTAAGAATATGAAGTGTAGATAATAACATATTATATTGATAAGAGTGCTTCTCAGTTGTTGCTTGGACTAATAACTGGTGAAAAACTCCATATATATATCCCACGTGAGGTTCCCAAGGCAGTACATCGAATACCTATGCTAAGTAAGTACGACAGCAATAATTGTAAGTTTTTTGTCTTTTCAATTCAGAGGGGGACGCTTATAGAGCCTGAATACTTTCCCCACTTCTGGTCATTTGGCGATTATAACTTGCTCTTTCTGATGGTATGCAAGACTCCACCAGTCGAAAGCCCTTGATCCCTTTGCCATATGAACTTAGTCTGAAATATGCCACTCTAATATGAACAAACCAGTCGCTCCAGGGTTATTACGATGATGAGTCTCAATATCAGACACCAGTGTTAAGATCGCTCGTCAATCCGTCTTATCTTGCTACCTGGCAACAGGGGGCGATCCCTTTTTGTATGGTTATCGTATACTACATTCAAGAGTTGCGTTCAACTCTTAAGTCTTATAGTATTAACTATGTCGTTTATAAGGACAGGAAAGATATTTGTTAAAGAGTAAGATTCTTTATTTTCGTAAAGTTACAGTTAGGAAATAACTTAGATGGTTGTGTGAAGATCTATTTACATGACCCAAGTCCGTTCTTATATAGATCTTCCTACAACCCGATCACAAATTCACATAAATATCATGAGTCACAACTGTGACTCATACACTCGCGTAACATCCTATGACTCAAACGAGTCATTGCACAATAACTATATAACTATGAGTTGCTAGCGCAACTTATGTGAAAACATAACATCATATGACCCAAAATGTGTCATTCGCATAATAATAATATGTGACTCATGACTGTGAGTCATGTAACACATCCCATGACCTCCAAACAGGTCACGCGCATACAATCAATAACATAAAACCATATAACAAATGAAACCCTATGACTTGTACCTGAGTCATAGTGCGAAATAGCTAAGTCAGTTTAGAATCGTGACAACCGGTGACCACACAGAGAGATCACCACATTGTCTTTACATGGAAGTAGTAGGCTTAGTGTTCGATCACTTCTTTGGTTTGTCTAGCAAGATAACCTTGTAGCTACATCTTCTTAACTTCCATCCATTCTTAAAAACCTATGACGATTCATAGTTAGTCAATATGAAGTGTACATTTATCTTTCAATTTGTTTTGCAGGTTTTTCCATTTATCTGGGTACTTAATGGATGGCAAGCTGGATTCCAGTTGTATAAGCAGTGCACAATACTCCTCTCATTTATGCTGCTAACAGCTTCTATTCGGACAGATGGCGATGATGTATATGAGGTTACTGGAAGGTTATCGGTTTCGCGATTTTTGCTGGTAGCAAGAAATTACACAGGGTACTACAGGTAACGTCCAGGGGCTTTGTCGGGGCCAGAGGAGGGTGTTGGAATTGCATATGCCTAACACAAGGGGAATTAAAACTGGGCTATTGGGACAACAAAAGTTATATCAGGCTGTAAATTTAAACAAGTCGAGTTTTAGTAACCTGGTACTCAGAGGAGAAGTCCAATGGGTCATGGGTAATCAATTCAGAGCTCGGTAGAGTATGAGAGAGCATTAAGGTATTCGATAACAATGTAATGTCAAGATGGTCTTGTAATGATAATTGTAAATACTCAATTGGCTATAACTACTCCCTGTATGAAGTGTAGATAATAACTAGTTATATTGACAAGAGCTCTTCTCCGTGGCTGGTTCCCTAATAGATAAGGAGGAACTCGGGTATTTATATCTGGTGTGAGTTTCCATGACCGGGTCATCTAATACCTATACTAAGTATGTAGCTGCATAACAACTGCATAACTTTTGTCTTATCAGTCTAAGTGCAATCACTTGTAGATCTGGTTTACTTTCTCCACATCTGATCTTGAGGCACATATAACTTCTCCATTCAGAGGGTGTGCCAGCCATAACCAGTCAAAAGTTATCAATGACTTTGCCATATGAACTTAATCAGAAATATTCTGCCCAAATACGAACATACCAGTCGTTCCTCTGCTACTGAGGTACTCAGTCACAACATCAGTTGAAAATGACAACACAGAGGCATGACTGCATTATCTTCACCTAGAGTTGGTAGGCTTAGTGTTCCATCTCTCCTTTGATTTGCCTAGGGAGATGACCTTGCAGCTACATCTTCGCAACTCCCATCAGTTGTAACGACCATGCTGGATCTTACAGTAGACTTAGCCTTTCCCCATACTGGTGCTCAGAGGAGTTACGGTTAGGCTTGTCAAGTAACTCTACCAACGAGTTACCATGTGGACTAAGCAAATGGTAATGCTTAGACTGTGAACAAAAAAGATATGCCGGGTAGGTAGGGAAAGTCTACTGTGTAAGCGTGGAATGTCTCCGTGAGTACCAGCGAGTTAACCTATCTAAGGCAGGTAGTTACCCTACCTTAGGGAGTATAGTTACCCAACCTTGGCAAAGAGGTTACCCTACTTTTGGATAGGAGTTATCCTACCTTGAGTGTAAAAGGTTACGCAAAGTTTCAGAAAAAGTTATAGGAATGTTTGTTACACAAGATTATAGAGGGGGTTCGAATCTGGGCTTAATCCGGTAATCTGTTGTTGAGCTACGAACCGAAGAAAATCTTACCTTTGTCAAATATTGGAAATTCGGAGTCCAACACCCCCCTCTGGCTCCGATGTACAGACATTGCGTCATAAGCCAACTGAACGGAAGTAGCTGGTTTGCTAGTAAAAGTCTATGATGGAAGACGGCGGCATAATACTGTACACATTGTCGCCGTCCTTCTGACCGGAAGCATTGCGCAGGATAAATGAGGGGGCATGGGGCGATCGGATGGTTACATGAGAAGTTATTCTTGAGTGCATACACCACTGATCCTTATGAGCCTACGGTTGTAGGTATGTAAGATATACTGGAAGCCCGGGAGGCCTCCAGTTAAGTGGTAAACCTTGGACTCCCGTATGTCTCCGAAAGACTGTCCGATGTCTGGACGTTCTTAGAGAGCTCTTGATTGTAGTAGTCTTATCATGTCACAGGTACTTATCGTCAGTGGCTGCGGGTAGCGCCCGTATAAGCCAATGAGTTAAGTACCTCGTCACTAGAGTCCGTAGACCAAGCTATCGTGTCGTAGACAGTAGATGACGATAGACTTGTAAAACGTAATGGTACTATTGAGTGGTTGTCTACAAGACATGCATAGACGAATACGAATGGGACACTGAATTTGATATTAGACTAGCATATCAGTAACCTGTTAGTTCGCCACTAACAGGACAACGATGTGAAGAGTTTTCTCCAGCAGTTGATCGCATGTATCAGGATACTGCATGAACACTTCACGTCGGATAATGAACTAGCAGAGCCGCCTGAAATTCGGTTGAATGTTATCCCGAGGCCCAGAGGAGCTAGGCATGCTTGCGATGGTGGTGAGCTTAGAAGTGATGGAGAGGAGCTGGCAATATAATTCTACCTAAGTATATGTGCGACCTCTTCTCCTGAGATGATCAACTATCCTCTCAAGAACTTATTAGAGTAAAGCTGCGGCTTAACGATATTAAGTTTCACCATAAAAGAGTCTCTCTCTTACATATTTGTTCTCTATTTTCTGTACAAAGAAAGCGTTGGTACGGCCGCAGCCTTGGAATCCAGCTTCCCATAGGGAGCCACCGTTACAGCTGCCAATTTCGCGATTTTTGCTGGTAACTAGCAACTTCACTACTTACTGCTGGCGACGTCCGGGCCCTACATCGTGGCCCGAGGGGGGTGTTGGAATTGCATATGCCTAACACGAGTTCTCTCCTACAAAAGGTCGTCACGAGTCTTTCATCTTTTAATTTCCTTTATTCTGTTAAGAACTCAGTTCAGTAGGGTAATAAACCTTCCACATTTGCTCAGCCACGGCAGGAAAACCTTTCGTACTATTCTACCTCTGCCCTGCCTCGCATTTCCGGGTTTTCTCTATGAAAACTCTCCACCAACTCCAGAGCCTGTTTCTTGCTATCTGGTGGTTCCCAGGTGTTCTCATCTTCGGAACAACCTTTCCCTTGGTCAGAATACCTTAATTCTCATATCCGAACATTTTATACATGAACTCTCCTATTGTATGATATTATTTCACTCTTCACTATTTCTCCACCTCCCATTCCAAGTCTCCTTCAATTTCCTCAGGGGCTCGTGAGGGTTGCTCTCGCTCTGCACGAACTGACGCTCAGTAAGATTTCAGTAATGATACGGTGAATACGGAATGGATATGCCAACCGTCGGAGATATTTCGTTTGCAGGATGACAGTCCTTTTTTCTCCTAGATTTCCAACTGACCAGAAAGCTTAGGACCTAACTTTTTGGATTGTCGTTTGGAGCGAATCCTTTTAGCACATAACATCACCTTATCGACAAGTTTGATAACTGGTTGTTCCACCGCCTTTTCAACATAATGTTTCCTCATGGCCTCTCCGTTATGTTCCAAGGTTTTGGCTGCTTTTTGGTCTATTGCTTTCATCCAATGTGCGTATATCGTGGCATTTGGATTTTGAGCTTCCCTTTCCTTCATCCATTCCGTCTGAGGGTGGAACCCATAGTTTACAAAGAAAGGTGACATTTTATGGGTGTTCGTGGATGAGTTATTGTATTCATGCTCCGCTAATGGCAGCAGTTAGTACCAATCATCCGGATCGTAGTCAATAAAATTTCGCAGGTACCCTTCCAGCACTTGGTTGGTTCTCTCAGTTTGTCAGCCAGTTTGTTGGTGGTACATGGCAGACATTTTTCACTGTATTCCCAACTGCTTACACAGTAATTCCCAAAACTCTCCGCAAAACTTTCCGTACATGTCTGATAGTATCTTGGTTAGCAACCCATGTAGTTTCCATACATCCGGCAGGAAGGATTGGGCTCCATCCTTGGCCGTCGCATTTTCGTGTAGTCGGATGAAATGAACCATTTTTGTGAATCGGTCTACTAGGCCTATAATTTGTATGTGCCCTTGTGACTCTGGTAGATATGTGATAAAAGTCGTATATATTGACGCCCAAGCTGCCTAAGGGACTTGTAGAGATTGTAACAACCGGTACCTGGCATGTCGCAGCGATTTATTGTGTTGGAATTCGTCACATGAACGTACGTAGTCGTTTATCCTGTTTGCCAAGCCTTTTCCATAAAAATCTCCGGTGATTATTTCTAGGGTTTTTTCTTGTCCGAATTGTCCCGCCACCTTAGAATCATGAGAATATGTCCTGACTACTGTTCGCAGCTCTTCGTTATCAGGTAAGTAGAGCCGTTTTTGTACTATTGAAACACTTAGATTATTTTCCATTGTTTCGGTAACATCCCCCCGTCTCGTTCCAAGGCTTCCAACTCTCTTTTTTGTCCTTTCCACTCTTCCTCTTGCTCCGCAGCAACTAGGACTTGGTTAAGAAATTCTGTAGCAAAGACCTTCATTTCTATCTGTGCTAGAGTGGAGTTTAACATTAAGACAATTTCCTGTCTTGACAGGGGGTTGTGTAGTTCACCTAATTTGTCGAAATATTTATTAGTTTCTGCATCCGCTTGCAGTATACTTTCTTTTGTCATAGCCGTTTCTTGGCTAGTACTGGTGTAAGAATGAAATCACTGCTTCCGAACCCTTGGCCTGCGCACTATGTTCTGCCTAACTCTTTGAGCTCCATCATTTCTTAGTTGTCGATTTGAGTTACTATCAGCTGCGCTATGTAGTCGCCATTGGGTATTTGATAGTCCTTGAAGCTATGGTTTTCTAACAGTACCTGGAGTTCATCTGTATAATCTACCTCAATGACTGTGGCTCCAACCACAACTTCATTCTTACTTGCTAGTCCACTGCAAGATGTGATTCTTCGGTATGTTCCTTGTGGTAGACTGACAGCTAAGCCGGTATCGACCTTCAGCTGTCCCTTTGCCAGAAGTGGGGCATCCTTTAATGCATAGAGGTCGTGACCAGATGCCATTCGTTATCCCTTAGTTAGTATAACAGCCGCTTTGCTCAATTTCTTGATAGGTATATTGTGAAGCTTTGGCAATTCTTCTTCTAACTCTATCCCTTCATTATCGTCGCTCTCTGCTGATGTTAAAAGAGTTGAAAATGTTGCGGCTTTAAAATAGACTGTTAGCTATGCGCAGCTCCCTCCTCCAGAAAGTACACTGGCCGTCTACTTAAGGCATCAGGTTTTCCTCCTCTTGTGCCTTGTCAGTATATGATTTTGAAATTATAGTCTGCTAGCACTTGTGCACAACGGATCTGCCTGCCATTCCATTTCTTTGTAGTGTGAAAATGTTGTAGATTTTAGTGGTCCATATCAACTGTAACGGGTTTTTGGGTGGCTACAAGGTAATGGCTCTATTCCTTGAATGATTCCATTATTGCTAGTAATTACTTATCATGAATTTCGCAGTTGCCTTCCACCGAGTTTAATTTTCGTGAATGGAATGCCACCTGATGGAGTTTCTTGTTAGAAAAGAATTGTAACAGAACGCAACTGAGGGCGCAATCGCTTACATCAATTTCTACTACCATGTCGAGCCCAGGATGGAAATGACAAAGTAGGGGTGCTGTAAGGAATTTTTCCTTCAGAATTTCGCAGGCCGTGTTCTGTTGGGTGCCCCAATAGAAGTTTTCTGCGTCACCTTTCAAGGTATCCGTGATTGGCTTGAAAATTGGGGAAAGTTTTTGAATGAAACGTCAATGAAAATTTGCAAATCTGATGAAATCTTGTACTTTCTTAACTGAAGTAGGTGCCTTCGATTCTCTTACAGACTGAACTTTTCAATCACTCATTTCCACTCCTTCGGTATAGACGATGTAACCGAGGAATTCAACTTCTTTGACATGAAATATTGATTTTTCTAGGTTGACTGCTAGCTGGTTCTCTTTTAATTTCTGCAGAACCTTTTTAATCAGCTGAATATGGTCTTTCTTCTTTTCCGGGTATATCAGAATGTCGTCTTAGTAGACAACAACTACTTGGTCTAGAAATTCACGAAGTATTTCATGCATCATCAATTGGAAAGTAGCCGGTGCATTAAGTAATCTGGAAGGCATTACCATCTACTCGTAGTGTCCGTAACGGCATCAGAACAAAGTTTTCCATTAGTCCCCTACGGTAATTAGCACCAAGTAGTTCACCTTTTTAAGGTCTTTCTTAGAGAAAGCCTGGGATCCTTCCACTCAGTCTCTGTTTTCCCTCATGATACGTATCAGGTATCTGTCAGCGATGGTAACCGAATTCAAACTTCAGTAATCAACTACCGGTTGTTGTTTGCGGTCTGCTTTTGGAACCAAAAGAATGGGAGTGCCGGCAGGTGATTGACTTGGTCGGATTTTCCCTTGTCGGAGCATCTCTTCCTAGTACTTCGTAAGTTTCTTTAGTTGCATTGCTGACAACAGGTAAATTGGGCCCCAAGAGGCTTCTGCCCCATCATCAATCCTGATGGCGTGATCCTATTTACTCATAGGGGGCATCTGCGTTGCAACTTCCCCCTCGAATAATTGAACATAATCGTGGTATTACTAGGGCATTTTATGTATAATGTTCTCCACTGGTTCGCCCTTACACTGTATTCGTCCTATGACTTGCGTATTTTGGTCGAAAACTATCCTCTCGTCATATTTTCACATATCCCCTAATTGTTCATCGATTTCCCAAACCGGACGTGATTCTTTAGTAAAATACCAATTATTCCTGTTTTTAATATTTGTCATGTGGTGTTCCTTACATCAGCTAAAAGGAATAAGAAGGTTGTATTTTCCTGCATTTGCAATTTCGCAGGAGATTTCTGATGTGTGAGAGTTCTTTCCGATCTCTAACAAAATTGTGAAGGTAAAATGTTTTCCGTTGCTTTCAGTAGCAGAGCCATCGAATCCTGGGGTTTCTGCAGAATTTGGTCTTGTTTTATAGGGAATCTCGTAATCTTGTACGAGGCGAGCTTTGATTAGGAGGATATTAGAACCAGAATCTAATAACACGCGAACCTGGATTCATTTTCCTTTTCTCTTGATGTGTGCGATGCCTTCTAGGTAATTGTATCTTCAGGGTCGAGGTATCTTCACTGCCTTCACGACCTCAACAAATGTGTCGGCCATTCCCTAGTGTAACATTATATGGATATTTGAGACCGTGCCCGCATAGTTTCGGTCATTTAGACCTCCTCAGCCTAACTAGTTCCAATTAAACTTTTCCTTAATATGGTTCTTATCTTGGTCATTTGGCGATTCACCAACACTCAAGGAGAGAGTGAGCAGTTATTGGTTTGCGTGCCCCCTTTCCATCCACGAATCTTTCGTCATCAGGCAGCCCACTACTAGCAGTCTTTACCCCTTGCTGCAAGGTTCCCTCTCATCCTGCATTTACAAGCTGCAGTGCCTCTCTGGGGGGGATCCACGATCATCCAGATAGATACAAAGTATTACTATTGGGTTCATAGGGCTGGCCGATTACCATGTTCTATCATTCCCGCGCTTGTTCTCCACCCTCATTTCATGAGATCATATCTGTCACAGAATTCATAGGTTGATACCGACAAATGAATACTAGGGAGACTGTGTCCGTGAGAAGCAAGTCTAGAGCCTTGTCCCAAGTGCATCCAACAATAGCGCTTCAGCGAAGTATACCTCATTACTACCAAGGGTCAACTCCCTCGCCCCTACTGACTCCCTAGTATGATTTCTCCTGACTTCATTTTAACTCCAAGTTGGTCCTCATCGGCACCCTTTGAGTTTCCGGAACATGTGTCTGATTACCATCATTTAGGTTTCTCGGTTGATGTGTCAGAGGTCCTGTTAGGCATAAAGGAGCGATCGTTTATTGCCAAGGAAACAACCCTCAGATTGCGATAAGTTACCGACGTATATTGTCGGTGAGATTGTTATTCCGACCGACATAAGATTACCGAAGCTTTAATAGGAGTCTCAAAGAATATGAGATAACTTAAATAGAAATTATTGGTCGGTTTAAAAAAGGAGTTATCGGACATGTGGTCTGGAGCTCCAAACAACGGACTTAGGCCACGAGGATGTAGCCGCAAGAACTTCTCGCTAGACAAATCAAAGAAGCGATGGAGCGCTAAGCCTACCA
>QLOI01007027.1:0-10457 GCA_003313605.1 Tuber umbilicatum
AGGCGGGGACGGTAGGAACCACGCAGAGGGGCCAGGAGGTGACGGTGTGAGGGGGCGTGCCAGGAGTCCCAGGTGGGGACACGCGGATCGAGGCGGGCAGACGCAGGGTTGACATGGGGAGGAGAGCAGAGTAGACGGAGGGCAGCCAGCTTTCTTTTGTGCTGCAATGCCAGGGAGATCGGGGGGAGGGAGGCCTCACGGTAGAGGATGGCGGGGGCAGTAGCCCTGAAGCAGTTGGTGATCCATCGAAGGACCTCGTGCCAGAAGGAATCCAGCTTGCGAAGGATGGTGGCGTTGGGGATAAGGAGGTCAGCACCATAGGTGAGGACTAGGAAGAGAAGCCCAACAGCGAGTTTCCGACAACACCAGGGGGGAAGTCCTTTCCCAGCGGGACTGAGCCGGGTGATCAGCGCGAAGGAAGCCCAGGCCAGGGCCAGGCGGTGGTGGAAGTGCGAGGAGGTTTCCAAGGAGAGGGTGAGCCAGTAGCCGAGCCAACGCAGCTCTGTGGTTGGACTGAACAGCAGGGAGTTGATTGAAATCGGGGCATAACAGACGGGATTCCTGTCCCTGGATGTTCGCCAATGGATAAGATCGGTTTTAGGAACCGAGAAAGAAACTCCCAGGGGGGCTGCACGATTGCTGAGAGTGAGGAAGGCACGTTGTAAGAGCCTGATGTTGGAGCGGTAAGAGGAGGAGCCAACTGTGACAGAAAAATCATCGACATAAGAGATAACAACTCCGTGGGGGATGGAGATGTGAAGGCGAGAAACATATATAACAAAGAGGAGAGGAGAGATTGGGGAGCCCTGAGGGGTGCCCACAGATACAGGTGAGAATATCCCCAGAGTGCCTTGGAAAACAAGGCGGCACTGCCGAGAGGTGAGAAATGACGAGATCCAGGAGACCATATACTTAGGGGTGGAGAATCGGCGGAGCATAGTGCAAAGTTGGTTGGAGTTGACGTTGTCGAACCCACCTTTTATGTCGAGAAAGAGGGAGGAGACCTTAAGGCCAGTGGTCTGGAGGAGGCGGACTTCATGTTGGAAGGTGGCCACTGCATCGTAGCAGCTGAGCCCAGCCAGTGAGCCACATTGGTGGAGGTTGAGGAGAGGGGTGGAGCGAGAGAAGGCAGCCAGGCGATACACCACGATTCTTTCCAGAATCTTCGAGATCGTTTCTAAAAGGATGATGATACGGAACGAAGCTGGGATGGAATAATCGGACTTGCCAGGTTTGTCAAGGACGATGCCGTTAGCCTTCTCTAAGGAAGAGGGGCTTGATTGATCCCATAGGTAGCGTTGTTCTGTCCTTATTCTCCTAGCAGAGCTCGCACTGCCTAACGTAGTCTTTGAAATCGCGTGTCATTTCTGGCCAATAGATGTAGTTTGTAGCGTAGCGTAGATTCCGGTCCGCCGAATGGTGTCCTTTTCTGTGTATTTCGTCAATTACTGTTTCCCTTAGTGTCGTTCCATTTACAGCATCCCCTCTAGGGACATAGAGACAGTTCTCCCTTCCTCGAGTGGTTGCGTAGAGTAATCCTCCTGAAATCCGGTAGTGTTCTAATCCTTTTATCGATGAGTGGTCTAGATTCGCCACTTTTCAGTAGAGGGCATCGTGGTGGTAAGCGTGGACCAGCTTCACCCGGAAGGTGGTCTGTATCATGGCTGAGACATCTGTCACATCACGCTCATCAGCTATCTGCTCAGACCTGGAGGGTTGAGCGTCCTCGTCTTCTGTTGTGTCGTATTGCTGATAGAGTTGCTTTCTATGTTCACATAAGGTGGGTGGCATGACCCAGATTTGTGTTTCATTTGCTTCTGGGTTCTTCCCATGGCGGGGGCAATTGCTTTCATTGTATTTGTACTAGTATGGCGATGTACATGCCATAGCTGTCTGGATCCGGTCTTGTAGGGCTGTGAGGTTTACCGCTCGTCTAGGTTGAGGTTGACTGGATGGTTCTTCTGCCTGATAGACTATTGTTGGTTTTGAATTGTGGTATTGGCAATTGTCGTTATTACAAAAAATCTCATGGAGTTCAGCATGCTGGCAATCCTTGGGTGGGGTGCTAGGCTGGGAGATGGTATTCCTCCAAGTATTTCCAGCTCTAATATGGCAGTCGTCTACAACCTGCGCATTCAGCTTCTGTCATACCATTGAGCAGTCGCTTCCGCATTCCGAGTGTGCTCTGATAGAGTCATAATGGCTCTCGCTTGCCATGTCTAAAAAGGGGGTAGAGAAATAGGCAATAGGGACGTCTTCCTCGTCGTCTGTAAGGTTTTCTTCGAATCGGCTTTCGTCTCCAAATGGTTCTTCGTAGCCTTGCTCCTCATAAATGCGGGAAAGCGCGTCAGCTAAATAGTTAGTTGTCCCTGGCCTGTAGACTATCTTTGTATCAAATTTTCCAACCTCCATTTTCCAGCGCATCTGTTTCCTAGTTGGTTCTTTTGCTTTCAAGAGGTAGGAAAGAGGTTGGTGGTTGGTGACTATTGTGAACTTTCTTCCTAACAAAATGTGTCCAAATGTTTTTAACGCGTCTGTGATTGTGACCGCTTCTTTGTCCGTAGTACCATAATTGCTTTGTGCACTGCTGAATTTTCGGCTATGGAGTACTGCCGGTCTTGCTGTTTCAGATAGTGGTCCCTGCCCAACCCAAGATCTGACTCTAATCTCACTTACGTCTGTGGATAACCATACTGGATCCTTGTTTTCATTTGAGATAGGTTTCATGACCTTGTTTTGTTCAATTAATGCCTTCGTATTCGCAAACGCTTGATCATGGGTAGCGGTCCACACAAACTCCGCCCCTCCTGTTAGGTCCGTTAAGGGTGCTGTAACTGATACGTGGTGTGGTAAGAACTGTGAGATATAGTTTACCAATCCTAGGAAGCGCTGTAATTGTGTCTTCGTCTTTGGCGTTTCCCATTCTTCAATCTTTGCTACCTTCTCAGGGGCAGCCCGGATCCCTTCATCATCTATTACATGTCCCAGGACTACTATTCTGTCGGCGAACAGGTCTGACTTCTTCCTACTGGCAACGAATTTCTCGTTCCTCAAGCGTTCACATACCTCCTTAATGTGGAACATGTGTTCTTTTTCCGAATTTGAGAAGATCGTAATGTCGTCTATGTAAACCCAGACACATTTTTCTAGCTGGTCGCTCATTAGATTTTCCATAACTTGCATGAACGTAGCTGGCGCATTGATGTCTCCCTGTAACGTGACTCGGCTAGTGAAACTTCCGAATGGTGTTTTAAAAGTATTATACTTCTTGTCTTCCTCCAACACCCGTGTCTGAAAATAGGCATCGCTTAGGTCAATCTTGCTCCTGAAACTTGCTCTACCGATGGCGTTTAGGATTTACTTCTGGTTTGGAATTTGTACATCATCCTTAATTGTGTTATCATTTCGTGCGGTTAGGTCAACCAGCAGTCTCAACCTTCTATCAGGTTTTGGTTGGACAAACAGGGGTGCCGCCCCTGGCGCTACACTTCTGTAAATTACTCCTTCCTGTAATCGTTTGTTGATCCAATCTTGGAGTTGCGGTAGATACTGTTCTGGTACCGTATATGTCGGTAGTCTCTTTATCGCTTGGTGATCTTTGATAGCTATATGGTGTCCAACTTCCCGGACAGGTGGTAGTGTTGTCGGCACAATCTCCGGGAATACGTCCTCTTATTCAGTCATTATATTCGTTTGGGTTGCCTCCGACACTGCTGCACGGATCATGGCGCTTGTCGGTTCACATCGGACCTTAACCTTGTGTCCGGGGAACTCAATAGATGACTCATCACATCGTATTATCCCTTTATGCTTAACCAAAAACGGCATGCCTAGCAATGCGTCATATTTCGCTAGGTTTCCTACCATCATATTATTGCTGGACACCATCTTTCCAATCGAGATTGTTGTGTTGCATTGTTTTTGACTATTCAATCTTGATCCTTTCATGGCCATGTGGACTGTAACTGGCTGCTTCATTTCCTCAGAGAATATGCCATACGTTGACACAAAGGTGGCACTGATGATGTCGCGCCCAATGGCTCCTGTGTCAAACAGAACCTTTGCTTCTTTTCCATTTATCTGGATTCGTCCTTCCAGAGCTTGATTTGGTTTGATTCCTAACGACTGTGTCTTGTTGCATGCTGGTGCTGTGTTGTAGCATTCTACCGTGGTGGAACCTATCCAGACTTCGGTTGTTTCGTTGTCCTCGCACTGGGTTTGGTTAACCGAGATGTTGGAATTCTGCTTTCCTTTTCCTTTCTTCTTTTTGCTGTAGCAATTTTTGGCCAGATGGCTCATTTTTCCACATTCGTAGCATGCTCGGGATTCCAGGTCTCATTTGATTTCCTTCCCTCGTTTGTCATTGTTCTGCGGTTGCCTTTCTTTGAACTGTTTTTTTCGTCCATTCTTGGTATCCTTCTTAAATGCTGCCGATTTTTCATGGTATCCCCCTGTGTTTCTTAGTGCAGAATCATATCCTTCAGCTCTTTCAAAGATTTCTTCCATGTCATCTTCCACTGCAGTCTGGGGTTCAACCAGTTTGCGCAATGACTTGTGCATGCTATCGAAAAACTGCCGCTTGAAGGTAAAATCCGAGATATAGTACTTTGGCAATCGTCCTTGATAGGCAGCCCGGTCTGTGGCTCCCTCTGTTATACGTCGTACCTTTCCGTCCTCTACCTGCAATATAGTTTGAAAGGTTTCATACAATATGTTGTTGTTCTGTGATGACTTAAACCGTATTTCTAGGGCATCAATCGGTTCTCGGCCCGTCAGATCCTCGTTCTCGTCGGCTGCTTGCAAGTAGACTTCCTGGGCTCTCCCAGCCGTGAAAAACCCGATGTAGTATCCATTCCTTGGAGCTCTCAGTGGTACCTGGTGAATTCGCAGGTACGTGGTTACCGTTCTTGCCCATCTATCGAATGCCTCTGGTTCCAGGTCTTTTCCTACGCCTGTGAAAGCTTTAGGTTGTAGTATCTTTGTGCTGAGCTTTGGCATAGCCTGTGGGTCGGGTGCTGCTACCTCTGAGTCTCCCGGTAGGTCTGGGGGATTTTCCGGTGACGATCTACTGGCTCCCTGTCCTCGTCCTGCCATACTTCCTTCGCTGGACTCACTGGTCTCACTGGAACCAGTCGAGTGCGTGGGGCTAGGTGTTGGTAGTATGGGCTTTTGTGGTGTAGATGGAAACCCGCCAGGGGTTGCCTGTGTACGCGAACTTTGCCCTTCCGTTTCTTTGACTAGCTGTTGCGCTACCTTGTCACTTTCTGTAACTGTTGTGCCTTTCCTGGGTTTCTTTGATCCCTTAGGCTGTGTGAGGCCGTCTCTAGGTAGCTGTTTTCCTGACCTCGTAGTCAGGAACTCCTCAATTTTGGAGGTTTCTCAACCTGGCCGGTGCCAGATTGTCAACTATCAATACTCGTTATTGAAGTTAAAAAAATGTAACCTGTCTGGGGTGGGGCTCAGCCAGGTGTCCGATAGGGTTCTCGGTAGGCGGTCAAGGTACAAGAGAGTAGCTATAAAGAGCGCCTAACGGAGGCTTCGAGGTAGTTGTAAACTAGATAGAGTTCTTTAAGATCACAATAAAGAAGTAACTGTTCAACCGAGTATATTTTGAATACTATCTGTCGAAGTCTCCTCTTCCAAAGCCAGACTTGCTCGGTGTTTAAATGCATGTTTTTTTGCTCGTTGAGCATCAACTAAACTAAGTATCAAGCGACACTTAAAACAAAAACATAAAACATACTAAGTATCTGTTAGGCATATGCAGTTCAACACTCCCCTCCGGCCCCCATGTAGGGCCCGGACGTCGTCTGCAGTACGGTATTAAGTTGCTAGTTACCAGCAAAAATCGCGTAATTGGCAGCATCCTCATAACACTGTATACGTCGTCGCCGTCCATCCGACCGGAAGCTGTTTGCAGGATATATGAGAGGGGTAGTGTACACTGCTCATGCAACTGGAATCCAGTATATGATACAAATGATATCTGCGGAAGAGCCTGCCGAATCAGAAAACAACCATGCTTCACGTTGACCGACTACTACTAAGTCATAGGTCTACAAAATGGACGGGAGTTAAGGGGACGTAGCTGCATGCCCATTCTCGCTAGGCAAATCAAAGAAGCGATGAAGCACTAAGCCTACCGACTCTACGTAAAGATAATGCAGTCACGCCTCTGTGTTGTCACCATTGTCTGAAATTGAGACTGATCACCTCAGTGACAGAGGAACAACTGGTATGTTCGCATTTGGGCGGCATACTCAGACTAAGTTCATGTGGCAAAGGCATCATTTACCTCCGACTGGCGGAGTCTAGCACACCCTCAGGAAGACGGAGTACAATTAGGCCGAATAACCAGAAGCGAGAAATTATTCAGGGTCCATGAGTGTTCACACTTAAGATTGATAGGACGAAAAACTAGTAGTTGTTGCGGAGGAACTTAGTTAGTATAGGTATTAGATGTACCGGCCGTGGAAACTCACGCGGGATATAAATATAAGAGTTCCTTCCCCAGCTATTAGATAGGCAGCAACGGAGAAGAGATCTTATCAATATAACAAGTTATTACCTACACTTCATACTCTTATTAGTTTTAACGAAACGAGTAATAACGATAAAATTACGATGCCTTCCTGACACATCTCCATTATCGAACCTAAAAAACGCTTAACCTTACTCTACTGAGCTCCAAGTTGGTTACCCGTAACAGTATCAAACGATACTTAAAACAAAACATAAAACATACTAAGTATCAAACGATACTTAAAACAAAACATAAAACATACTAAGTATCAAACAATACTTAAAACAAAACATAAAACATAACCTAGTACCCATACCAGTTACAGTGTTAAACATATACTTATTTGAATATATGAATTTTTGCTTAAAGCTGACAGATTTTTGCCAATATTAATACCTGTAATATTAGATGTATATAAATATAATACTAAATTCACCCTTTATAGTTATTATAACTAAACATAACTTGAATACCATCCTTTAGCCCCAGTGTACTATAAGAACTTGAATAATTGAACCTTAAAAAAGGAGGTTAAATAAGGTAAGGAAAAACAGAAATTGTATAAATCTGTAAATTATACTGAATGTAACTTTTGACTAGTAGAATCGTCAACACCCTCAGGAAGACGAAGTAAACCACTTTCTGAAGACTAAGCCAGGTAATCGTTCTCAAGGACTAGAAGTGTTTGTACCTAGATAGATAAGATAGATAGTTGTTAAGTTATTAAGAAGATACTTAGTTAGAATAGTAGTTTAATGTATTGGTCATGGAAACTTATATAGGATAAATATATATGAGTTCCTCTCCTATTATTAGACAACCACTAACAGAAAAGTGATCTTATCCATATAATAAGTTATTTTACTGTTCAATTATTATACTTCATACTCTCAGTTTTAGCAAACTGAGTATTAGCAATTATTAGAGTAAAAGCCTTATGACATTATATTGTTATTGAATAGTACCTTGAAACACTTAGATATATCCTACTAAACTTTGAATTATCTGCTGGTAACATGTAGTGTATTTATTCATGCTAATTTTAATGATCAATAAATAGCTTTTTACAACCTTTATAGTATAAATAACTCTGCAGCACAAGTGCTCTCTGAGTTGTTCTTCCGAATACTGACAACCTATCCTCCTGACCAAGCTGCTGTTGGCACAACTTTCTCCCCTCCTATACACTTCTGAGCTGACCAATTAACCATCAAATATGGTGTTTGTCCAAGCAGAGTGGGTGTCCATATAATGATCTGGCTCTTCTAAACCTTGAAGTACAACTCCATTGTAACATGGTTGCAGATGGAATGCTTGTCTTGTAGGCCACTTCCAACTGTGATAATCCAGTCTTGAGCAGAGTAATTACTATAGTTCTCATAGGTGTTCTCCATTCACCCATTGAAGTCTGCTGTGGCAAGGTATTCATTTTCTTATTGCGATAGTTGGTGGTTGCGATGGTGAAAAATTTGCGCATTGCCACTCATCATTTTTGTCGCCAGCCTCGTAACTAACAGTACTCGTAGAGTGGAGGCGGAGGGACCGGTAGCCGTCGTGCCTAGTTACTGGAACATGTTACTACCGCAGTGTCACTGCAATTACATCTGGGCTGATATTAAGCATAAAGCACTATGCTCGAGCATCATAGCCTGCTCTACCCGGTATCATACAATTTAACTCAATAAAGTACTCCCTGTCCGTCACAGGAGCTACAGCAAGGGCCCCAGATTGGCTCACTGTGCCCCTCGGTGATATACCCGCGATTGACAATAAACAAAAAATTTAAATCCGCTTGGCCTTATGCATCCCCTGGTGGTAGCTATGATATAAGCCTACTATCTCTCCCCAACGCGACCAAACGGAAATTCCCAGCGTGGCAATTGCAGCAGCAACAGCAAAGATGTTCCGCTCTACTTTCCTCCTCACTTTGCTGGTAGGCGGAAGCCTCGCCGCGAGCCCTGGCATCAACGCCAATACTAACCTGACGGAACTGCCGATGAATAGCTTGTTTACGAAATGGCGTCCGACATATCATTTTACTGCTCCTCGGGGGTGGTTGAATGTACGCACATTCCCTATTTGCCGGAAATTGCGCGAGATGGTTGCTGACATTGCTTCCTTTCTACAGGACCCTTGTGGATCGATGTACGATCCTACGAGGGATACATACCACCTTATGTACCAGGCAATTACCCACCTTGCACTGGCAATCAAGCGTTGTTGACTGACAATCGAGCGTAGTGGAACCCCAACGACGTTCAGTGGGGCAACATCTCCTGGGGCCATGCTGTCTCCCGCGATATGGTAGACTGGGTCGACGTGGGCGGCTGGAAAGGTGACGCTGCCGCAGCCCTGGTAACCGGGCCGGGCGCCTACGATTCTAAAGGGATATTCTCCGGTACCGGGCACGCCGCCAATCTCCAGGGCGAGGCCGACGGCACCCTCGCGCTCCTGTACACCAGCGTGAGCGCTCTACCAACTTCCTGGAGCATCCCGTACATCCCGAATACCGAATCGCAGTCATTCGCTCTCTCCCACGACGGCGGGGAGACGTGGGAGAAGTACCCTGGTAACCCTATTATGGTTGATCCCCCGAGTGGATGGAACATCACTGGCTGGCGTGATCCTTTCTACCTTCCGTGGCCGGAAATGGATACTCTGTTGAACAAGACCGAGGCACATTGGTATATGGTCCTGGGAAGTGGGATTCGTGGTGTTGGACCGAGGATTCCGTTTTATTCCGCGCCGGCTAGGAATCTTACCCAGTGGACTTTCTTGGGTGCGCTTTGGGAGCCGGTGGGTGGTGGGAGTTTTGGGGATGTGTTGGAGACGGGGTCTTTTGGGTTTAACTTTGAGGTTTCTGGGTTTTTCTCGTTGGTAGGTTATTTCTCCCTTATGGTGGCCTCTAGAGCGCTAACGGGATGGGCGGTGTAGAAAGATGAGCGGGGAAATGATCACTTTTTCGCTACTGCGGGGGCAGAGGGTGGTGGCGTCCCCGGACACGGGCGTTGGGCCTTGTGGGCCGAAGGAGAGATGAGCCGCCGTGCTAACGGCTCCGCTCAATTCGACCCTGTCGCCGTTGGAGCAGCTGATTGGGGTAATGTATATTTACCCTAACCACATCCCCACAATTTGAAAGAGAAGCAACTAACGAAGACAGCTCTATGCCATTACCAGCTTTGACGACACCAAAAAGTGCCGCCGCGTGGCCTGGGGTTGGAGTCAGGAGGGTACGAGTCTCCCATCCTCTCCCGTAACTAAATAACTGACGAACGCCACCAGACATGAACGACTACGGCGTGAGCGCCCAAGGGTTCCAAGGGGCCATGGGCCTACCCCGAGAACTCTTCGTCCACAAGACCTACAAGGTAGTAGCGGACAACAAAACCGCCACCACTCCAACAAACGCGAGGTACTCCAAGCCGGGTTCGGACGGAACCTTTACCGTGACAAGTCTAGGTGTGAAGCCTCTCCCAGACGTGGTCGAGCGCCTGCGCCAGAGAGCACAGGAGCACCGGATCGAGGACAGGAAGTACACCTCCCCGCACAAACTGGACGATATTTCCTCCGACCATTTTGAATTATCGGCTACCATTCGCGAGGCAGATGGCCCGGTCGGATTCACGGTTCGTGCCTCGCCGGGGGGCGAGGAGGTTACCACCATCACGTTCGATCCAGCGAACAACCTCATTGCCGTCGATAGGTCAAAGTCCTCGCTCATCGGGCAGTTCAGCAACTTTACCGTGAGCGGGGACTACAAACCTTACACCATCTCCCGCCACGGCAATGGCCACGACGGTCAGGATGGCGGGGCGGGAGCAGAAGTTGAGGATATAGAGATGAACATCTTCGTCGATGGAAGCCTTGTGGAGGTATTCGTTGGCGGCAGGTTCGCGCTCACGACTAGGGTTTATCCGGTCCGTGATGATGCGCT
>QLOI01007043.1:6151-20013 GCA_003313605.1 Tuber umbilicatum
ACCCGACCCCCTGCCGCACCCGCACCACGGCACCCGCGGAAACCGACCAGACCAAAACCGCCAGATCAGAAACCCCATCTAGTTAGTCCTCCAATTCTTGGCTTCTCTCCCGCATTTTCTTCCTTTACATACTGACGGCATAGCTAGGACAGGACCTTACCATGGAACCTCATGGCCTACCACCGCTCTCATTGGCCGCTTATGAAGGGCACACCGATGCAGTCGCTATGCTGTTGGAAAATGAAAGAGTTTGGCCCGACACACCCGATGACTGCGGCCGAACAGCGCTTTGGTGGGCTGCCCATAAAGGGCATGCTGCGATAGTGGAACTCCTACTGCGAAGCCCAGATGTCGACTCCAATTTCTCCAACGATGACGACCAAACGCCAATCTCATCAAGCCTTCCAATGGGTCGCCGGTTCGTTGGGTTAGCCCGAGCTCTTCATTGGGCCGAGCTGGGTACGTTGGGTTGGGCTCTCATTAGCGCAAGCCCGGGCCGGGTCGGGTTCGGAGGTGTCAAGCCCGGGTTACCTGGTGAACCCAACGAATATTTTGTCTCTCATCTCTGATTTTCATGATACTTCAAGCCGTGATCACTATGGAAACTAGAATCTGAGCACACGGAATTCATGAAGACTGTGACCGCGACCATTTGCATTTAGGTGAAAGGTCCAAGCAGAACCATATTCTAATTGAGAGCGCATAGCAAAAAGCTAGGCGGAAACCTGATTTGCTCTTGGGGATTCTGAGCATTTCAAAGATGAGAAATCGAGCAGCTTCGACGAGAGCATACAAGGTCAGCTCTTTTTACCATCTGCTCAACTGACCCTTCTGCGTTCCTTCCCCCATATTGCTTTTCTCTTCACCCTCAAGCTTGTATGTATGCAAAACACGAAACAATGAGCTTTTGTTCTAATTTTAGCAGTGTGGTTTCCAGCCCTCCGACTATCCTACGAACACCTAGTCCATACTTCGAGTCTTTGTCATACGAATTGGAAGAAGTCGAAGTCCCCACCTCAGAACGTGTCGAAGCGAGTTAAGCCCAGATCTCTTATTTCCACCAAATCCCGCTACAATAGGGAAACGCAAAAATCTTCCTCCCTCATCCTGGGTAAGGGGACCTCCGGAAACCCAGGCTTTCCTTTCTTGGGCTGGGCTGGGCTGGGCTCAACATCCGTTGGGCTTGGGCTGGGTCGGGTTTACCCTTTTTTGACCCGGGTTAGCCCATTGGAAGGCTTGAATCTCACGTGCTTCTACATGCGGGCACAAGGAATTTGTGAAGCTGCTACTCGAAAGGAACGACACCACGCCAGACGCAGTAGACTACCAAGGTCTGAGCGCGCTCTCCCACGCCGCCAATTCTGGGCAGGTGGAAGTGGTGAGACTGCTACTAGAACGCGGTGATGTTAATCCCAATTTAACGGATCGTAATGGCAGAACACCACTCTCAAGGGCTTGCGAGAAGGGCGAGAATGAGGTGGTACAACTATTGCTGGAGAAGCAAGGAATCCTTTTGGATTTCCCCGATAAGACGCGCAGAACCCCTCTCGCATGGGCCGCCATCAATGGGAAAGATCACGTTGTGAGCGTACTCTTAGGACACAACACTAACCCCAGCCGGCCAGACAATCGTAAACAAGTACCGCTCTCGTATGCCGCTATCGGTGGTAATGTTGAAGCCGTGAAGCACCTGCTGGAACGAGAAGACGTAGACCCCAATAGCCCATGCATCGATGGCCGAACGCCGCTCTGGCACGCTGCCTACGGCGGCCATAATGGGGTGGCGAAGCTGCTACTCGAGCGAGAAGATGTCAACCCCAATCACCGGGATAACCAGGGAAGAACTGCCCTGACATGGCCTACTATCAATGGTGTCGTTGAAATGGTGCTACTACTACTAGGGAGGAGGGATATCGATGCCGGTATCGCGTACAATGCGAGGAATACCCCGTATACATACTCTTTGACAACCAGGAATCCCATCGTGCAAATTATCCTAGAGCAATGGCCGAATGCGGATTTTGGTATAGTCTAACTCCAGTTATGCGAACATTGAGAAGATATTAAGCTGACACATACCTAGGAATTTATGAGGTGAGGGGGTGGTAATTGCTATTGTGGTTGTCGCTTTTGCGGTGGTTGTGGTGATTTTTGTTACGGTTATCACTTTTACGGTGGTTATGGTGGTTATTATTACGGTTATCCCTTTTGCGGCGGTTGTGGTCCTGGTTCTGGGGCTTTTCTGGTTCTTGTTGTAATGGCGATTGTCGTTGTGGCTATTACTTTGGTTATGGTTGTAGCCCTACGTCCGAGGCATTTCTGGTGCTGGCTGCGGTAGAGATTGTCATTGTGGTTGCTGCTCTTGTGGTGGTTGTGGTCCTGCTATTATACCGTGAAGAAGAAACGATAATAGCTAACACATATTTATGTAGTACCTGCAACGACGAGGGAGGGATTGCCGGTGTCGGTGTTGTAACTCAGTTTTATCAGGTAGAGCTCTAGACAGTTGCTCTGCTGCGGCACTTTAACCCGGCAAAAAAATCCGATTCACCAAGAGTAGTACCTCGACCCCATCATTCCCCACTACAAATCCCACAGCATCAAATTTTTCAAGAGCCAAAGCCCATAGGAACTTGAGAAATACACATCCATTATCAAAGCGCAAACAAAATCTATTGACTTTGACTTCTTGAATCCCAAGTTCGACACGAACCATATTTAATACCTAACAAAATAGTAGTCAGCACCTCACCTAACAAACCCGACTACAAACAACCACAGGACAAAATGGAAACTTGTGAATCCGACTTACTCGCCGAAACAGAGCAGGTTCCCGATGCTGCTTCTGAACCCGCTTCCCCGTCTGACGCATCGCTAACACCCCGGCGCCTCGCCGCCGCCAGGGCCAAGCCCATTGCACCCTCGGTTTGTTCGGCCGTTTCAATCTTTCCGCACATGCTGGGCAAATGCAAGGTCAAGCTCAGGGAGGGCTGCGAGAAGGTTGAAAAGGCGTTGAAGGGGAAAGAGGAAGGGGGTGACCCGATTATTGTTCGGCGGAATCGGAATTCCGATATTGAATTCTTTGGAGAGTTTCCCGAGAAGAGAGGATCCTGGTTGGGGTGAAGTGTTCGATGGACGAGAAGAGCGCGCCCCGTTATGCATGTGCGCCCCTGGATATAATTATATTTTTTAATTCTTATTTCGTTATAATAACATTAGTTAATTGAGAAGATCAGTTACCAGTGTTAGGGTGATGCATAACGTCTCACTCGTTAAATCCTTGAACTGAGCTTACGTTAGCCACAATCTACAGGTACGGGTATATCACTAATCCCAAGAACACGCTGTAACAGCCCTACTTACCAATAAGCGGTGATTCACCCAAAAGCTACGGCCGTACCGTAAGAAACAAACATCCAATCTATTCCCGTAGCAGGAGGACCGGTCATACAACGCAATCCCCCAAATGCCGTCAGAACCGGTCCCAAGATAGTGATAATACCAATTACTAACATACCCAGGCACTAAGATATCTGTATCACGCTGTCCACCACGCGCCCCTTTACAGATCCGACACCACTTCCACGCATAGATCTTCCTAGCTGCGGACACAAGGTAAATTTAAGCGACCTTCGTGGACACAAACCATTATAAAAAGCCGAATGAATCAGGAGCGAATCCTCCTACTGCGACTCATACCCCGACCATCCACCCTTCCCCTCTCACCGACTCTCCATCAGACCAACCCACCAAGGCCTCGTGACTTCCACCCCTCCTCTAGAAGAGGAAAAACCCTATCTCCCCTGCAAAACGTATACCTACCGGCGCCCTCAAAACTAAATTTGAGAAGTAAGGAGGAAGGAAGAAAAAAACTGTAGGGGAAGCCTCTATCATGTCATGTACATGGATACTCGTCCCAGGCAAGAAGCGTCCGAAGATACGAGTCCTGAGTCTGTATGAGCCGTCAGATAGGCACGGACTTTTCGACATGTATTTTAAGAACCCCCTGTGTCCGGATACTTCTTGCCTGGACGAGTACCTATCGCCCTGATTCCGGCAGCGGTGCAGTGCCGGCGCATATCGAGTTTCAGTTTGCGTAAATTAGCTGACCCAACCCAACGATAGACATACAGCACCGGCAACTCGGTGACGGGTCGGGGGACACGTGCTCCAAAGGACATGATGATGATGGGGAGTGATTATGGGAGCGGAGAAGGGGGGGAAGGGGAGGGGAGTAATTACCGTAATAAATTCGGCAACTCCGTGGGGGAAGGGCATTATCAGCTCCGGGAATCAACTGATTGCCTTAAACAGCTTCCCAGCCCTGTCTTAGTTTTTGTTTTTCTTTCCTCGGTCGCTTCGGTTAAGCCGTACCACCGCTGCGACACTGTACTTGTACCACTTGATCGGAATCGGGTTCCACTGGTGGTGATGGTAATTGTGGCGATGGTCTCGGATGCCGGGGAGTGAGACGAGAAACCTGTCAACGTCAACCTGAAACCGATAGATATCATAGCACAATGCTGACACATTACCCATGGCACTCAGGTGTGTCGGCGGAGGTCGAGGGAGGTAGCTATTTCTGCTGATGCTATACAAACGTCTGCAGAGGCGAGGGTTATGTTCCTAGATCCTCATTAACACACCCGAACACAGTGTAATAATATTAATAGTAATGAAAAGTTATGCCCGACACAACATATTCCGAGAGCAACACAAACATAAACACATAGCGTACAGTACAACATACACGAAATACAAGTACGCACACTAGCACAGCACCCAGGGGGCAGATTCGAACCAGTCACTCCTATCTCCCCCTCGCCCAATCTCTCGGCGGAGTCACACGTGATGCACTTACTTTTTATCTCCACAAAAGGGCCGTCGGAAATACCAAGATAAGGTTAAGACACGATATCCCCCCACATCCTCTGCCCCGCCTGCCAGCCCACGTATCGTAGCGCCCATACAGGATAAGGATAAAAATAAAATAGCCCCACCATCTCACCCCACCAATACCGCCATATGCTCCTGCAACAAAACCATAGCCTCTCACTCGCCTGGGACCCTCGCTGAAAAAGGACCCCCACCAGTCACCGAGCCATCCCCCATGAAGGAAAAAAATCATCGCTTATTCCACCAAGGTGTGTTTACGTTTTATCGGATGATAAACGAGATAATAGCGGTACCCAGCGACAACATGTGAAAGATGGGATGAAAGTTGAAGTACCACACCAAACCGTGAAAAAATGACCTCAAGAAAGCCACCACGCATGCCCAGCCTTCAACTGGGCACGACGAAAACCGGAGGGTGACGAACAGGGGTACAGTATTTGGCGGGCAAAAAAGTGAATTCGCCAAAGTAGGGTAACAAGCCAATACCTGCTACCGATCCCTGTTCATCACTCGCCGGTTTTCGTCTTGTCCCCGTTGAAGAATAGGGCTTGTGGAGAACCAGACACTTGGAGGAGGAAGGAAGAGTTAGAGAGAAGGGGACCCGCCCGGGGGGACGGTATACGGGATACGCTTATACCCAAAGAATGTACCGTGCTGTACTCGTACTCGAGTATGGATGTTTGTACCGTGCATGTGATATGAGACCCGTCACAATTCCTGTGCTCCACGCGGAAGTCCGGATTGAAACGAAAGTGTGAAAAGCGAAGTGAAGGGACAAGAAGTGGTGAGCCTGAAGGGACGAAATGTTGTGCGATTACGTCAATTGTTAGAAACGCCCTTCGGCTTGGGGAAGAATGGGGGCGCTGTGTCAGGGGACTGGAAGAGAAGGGAAGATAAAAAGAAAAAACAGAAGATGTTAACGTACGAGTAGGTTTTGTGACGGAGTGGAGATGTGGAGAGATGAGCTATTGGGATGGGATGAGTTGGTTCCCGGGATCCCACTTTATGTGCCCCTCAGAAAACATGTGATAAAAGAGCTTGATATCAAATTAGACTGGCGTTTTGGCTGCGACTGGCGAGCTGCATACTACTCATTCCTCCTCGCCCGAGTTAGCTTCCTTTCGCGTACGTACGAAGGCTAGATCTCCACAGTGTTCTCACCTTGCCATGATATCCCGTACGATCGACGAGGCGCTTCATTCGGGACCCAAACCCTCGTGTAAAGCACCATGGCAATAGGTGAAGGTCAACATCTCCGGAACCATGCAAACGACGATCAACTATGCAGAACGGCGGGAGAGACTAAAATCCTAATGCCACGCAGTTTTCGAAAACCACATTTTTCCTTTTTCCCTGAAGGGCGGGTACTTTTGAGTCGGTGAGTGGTAAATTGTAATAGTACCGCACCTGTAGCCTGTTTTTCCAGGATAATGACGGAATGCGTGCCCCGGGGCGAACAATATCGGACAATACCAATGACTTCACCCAGGGGAGGATCACCCCTCGTTCGTTGGAAGAATCCAGTCCCCCTTCCCGTCCATGCCAACTTGCGATAGGGGATCTCAGCTTCAGTGTGGATATATTTGCAAAACCAGGGAGATCAGAAATGCGCTGAAAAAAACCACACTAGTTACTAGCGCGCAGCCAGGGTTCCGAAAACGGTTTAGCAAAACAGAGTGATATTCTGTGATTCGTTTCAAAGCCATTTCTCCCCCCCACTCCTACCCATCGTGGCTGAAACCGTCTGCCGTCTACCGGGTACAAGTACATTCTGATAAATGATTTGATCGCGGCTGCATGCATGTGACCTTTTGCTCGCATTGTCATGTTTCAGTCCACTTGAGGAAAATATGGGAATGGAACCTAGCAAAGAATTCCGGTTTCTGATATCATACTTGGGATGAAATCTGCATTGAAGCACGCACGGGCTGCAAAGACGCAAGCCAGAATGATAGGGGTTATATACCATCGAACGTGTTAGGCACACAAACCTCCACGGGGAACAGACTCAAATACACAGATTTATCGGCGTACCGGTATCCCGACCTGCTAGCTGCAATTTAGCTTCGGCAACTTTGAAATACCAGCTATTAGGGTACAGTACAGCATTCTTACGTTCAGGAGAATTGTAGTAACAATAATGTCAGTACATGAATGGGCAATCAGGCACCTGTATCCTCAACAGTCATTCACGACCCCAGTAGGCTCCTCTCCATCCCTTCCAATTTCTAGACACTATCCTCTCATTCCACGTTCCTAGATACCCTCCCAGCATTATGGCCCCCAATCGCCTACTTCCAGCTGCTCTATACCCCCGACATGTAATTCTGCCTTATCTAGACTACTCGCAATGTCGAAGCGTTTTTAGAAAAGACTGCTATTGCATACCACCCAAATTCGAAAAAAAAAGTGCCACATTTTAGCGGTATGCAATAGCAGTCTTTTCTAAAAACGCTTCGACACTGCAAGTACTGTCACTTGGAAGCATCCTTCCGAGGTTCCGGAACCACTAAAAGTCCACCTGGCTCCTAGTGGCGCAAGACTATCAACCAGGGTCAACGGCCCAGTAGCAGGTCGAATTCCTCTTGCTCTAGCTTTCCCGATTACGCCATCCTTGTCACTTGTACCTGCTATTACTTAGTACCTCTGCTACTAATTCATTAGCATCCTTCCCCTCTATTCCTTCTTTCCCTCTACACATTCCCCAACCGTGGGCACTCCTCCCCTCCCTCCTCCCTTCTCTCTTCCTCCATTACGATTGCAATTGAAATTCCCAGCTTCATCCCTCGAGTCTAAATGATTATCTTGTCAATTACCTTTAACCCCCCCCCTTCCTCATCAGCTTCGCATGTTGTTCCTTACTCCCTCCTTCCGCGCTCGAGTAGCCCTGCAGAATGCTTGGCTCGAGTTACTACCCCCTCACGACGACAAGAATTACTCCCGGGTGATAGTTCTCACTCAAGACAGTGCCCCGGGACGTATATGTGGTAAAGCGGGAACGCGGGCGTTTAGGTCGCTAGGACCCAGAGCGGGGATCAAGACTAGATTGGAGCGGATTAGAGGCCGGGCCACCTTCAAAGAAAAAAGTGATCTGCGCTATTCAGTTGACAGGTGACAGTTGAACACAAAATAAGGTTATATGAGCCTCACCACTAGCACAGCCTCGACACACGCTGCCAGCCGTTCCGCCCTAGCGCATTCCGGGGCTTCCTTGCCTATGGCACAACCACAAGCAGGGATTTTCCAAATGCTTTCATGTCCTCCTCGGCAGCTATAAGGCCTTCCAGACTAAAGCGCGACCACGAATATTGGCTTTTAGCGAAAGGAACATCCGAATTGTCGCCTACTAAGTTAGTTCGCGGTCACAAGTGACGGCTGTAGGTAGGTTATCATTACTTACGTTAATCATATGCTCCCCCCGCCAAGATATTCAAGATCGCATACCTACGCACGGAACTAGTATAGAAAATAGGGATTTTAGCATACAGGATGCATTATAGGTGGTCAGTGCGGACTAGCAAGATCTTGAATCTGCTTTCCACTTGCTTTCCAAAGGAGACCTAAACCTTTCGAGGTGTAACATCTCATCACGTCAGACGCACAACCAGTTCGCCAGAAACTTTCCATTTAACACCCCGGAGGTGACTTGGTGGTCTCTTGACCCGGATTCCGCCTTATTCCCACGGAACGTTACAGCGTCGATGCAACGTGGTTTCCGTCCAGACTCATGATGAAGGCTCTCCGTGTTCGAAAATACCCTTGAGTAGATTGCGCAGGCATCGAAACGCCCCGGTATACGCCTGAGAGCGAGCGAAGGCCGCACCACCAAAGAGACACTCCATTCCAGTTACAACTACGAATTTCTGGCCACCCTGTGCTCCTATCTGGATATGTGTTCAGGATCGCCCCGGATATGGACCGATGATACCAGATTCCAAGCGTCTGTTACAAGAATTCGAATATTGGTATACCCACAAGTCGGCATTTCTTTGGTATCTCCGTCAGTGCGTCAAAGAGCACCGTTTCTGTCCAGCAGTACGATATCGTACACTACGTAGCTCGGTTCCACTGGAATATTTCAGGCTCAGAATCGATTGTAGTCCAGTATCTGCCTAGCTGTTATCATGAGAAATGCAGGGTACACCCTACGAAAGTCTCGTCAATAGATTGCTCTTCCACACCCCAAAGCCGATCGGCATCGCGCAGAAGAAAAAAACCGGTTCTGACGAGACATGCTGACGGTCGTTCGAACCCCGACACCTAGCAGCCAAGTAATACGAAACCCCCGTTAGGAATCTGTCATGAGTTAGCTTGTGTGTCCAAGCCGAGACGAAGGTGTGCCCATGTGTGTACATCTGTAATACTGGAATATTTGGCATCATCGGTGTCCCTCCATTGCGCCAACAGCCTAGGGGGTATACGTCAACTAATTACGAACTCTTGAAGATACATCCGACACCATGTTTGCTCTGCCGTATACAACGCGAGCCGAGACAGTTGGAAGGCTGTTGAGCTCGTGTGACTGAATTTCAGACGATAAGAGCTAACATCCTTCGGCCATATTCCATATATCTGGGGCGACCATCAAGCGCTAAAACAGAACGCTATACATACACTCGCACACCCACTAGCCTAGCCGTATAAAAACCTGGTACTCAAGTACACTGCCAGGTGCTCACCGGCTGGGCGAGGCGATTGTAAACCTCTCCGGCGCTCAAGTGCTCTTTATCCACCATCCTCGTTCTACCTTTATTGACCTCTGCAACCACAACCTTGGCCCCGGAGCCAGCGATATTAAACTTAATATAGCCATACTGAAGCCTACCAGTTGAAAAACTAGTAAGCTCCGCACCAGGCAACCCTACCAATTTACCCATCGACAGCTGCCATTAACGAAGGCACCCCAAAAGTCTGCACTCGCGGTAATCTGTCCGGGAGAGAGGCTGGTGATCGTCGACACCCCCTAATATAAATATCAACCGCATCAGGCCTTTCCCTGCTGTGGTACTTGACGTTAAAGTCCCGATATTAAGCACCAGTCATATTGCAATACATGCGCTGTAGGCCTTACTAAGAGTTGCTGCTCGGTTGATGATAATGATCGCCGCGACGCAATCCATTCATCCAAGCTTTTCTGTAGCTGATTTGTCACACCCCGAAACCGATTAATATCAATCTCTAGCAATCCACCACCTGCACTACCTCAACTCGTGGATGTCTCCTGTTCTGCCATCAGCGCGTGCGACAATTGGAAGCATCAGGCCAACCTCCGCTTCACTTCACCGAAGTGAAAGGGAAAAAAACGAAGATGGGAACGGATTAGAAAAGGGAAGAAAATAAAAATAAAAAAGAACCGAGACCGATAATAGATAGTAGATAGTAGATAAAAACCCATGCCGGTATGATAATCAAACGTCCTAGCTGCAACAGCGGCACTTACGTGATACGATCCGCAGGGTCGTTGAGGTTTTCCTCTTTCAGCCGCACGTGGGACACAAGTGTCCACCAAAAGCAAATTCTTTAGTGTCACATCACGACTGCCAAGGTTGCTAGCATTAGACATTCGAGTGAGCGGCTGTGACCGGCGTTTTCTTTTTTGCGTGTGGGCGGGGGGGGGGTTTACCAGTTTGTAAGGAAACATGATTTTCGAGCAATTCGCTCAAAACATGGTGGAGAGGCAAAAATGTAATCCGGGGGCTTCAAATGCTGTTTTGTTCCGTCTTCCGATATCTGGTAGTCCTCTTGATTCCACTTACTTTTTCGACCGAAGGGGGGGGAAAGACGAGGGGAAACCGCGGGAATGTCATGGATTGCTCTCTTTACAATGCCAACCCATGCCGGAGCCAAGAGATCCTCACAACCGCCCGCCACCCTCGCATGAACCCTAGGGAGGAAAGTTTTGCTAGGAAAAGTGTAAAGATGGTTTGAACTTGGAGAGAAATAGCTGGATCAAGCGCTATCCCAACGTGCAACGACAAAGGAGATTTTTTTCCAATTGTACACGTCCTATAGTTCGCCATTGCGCCCCGGCCAAGAACGCAGCACACGGTCCTCGAGCGTTGCTGGTGGTGAAAAGCCTGAAAGGCCAATATCCTCTCCGAAAACCTACCCGTTTCATGATAAACCACTTTCTGCGTAGAATGATGTCCGTATAATCGCTGCCGACTCATATCATTAGCATCAGAAGGGCTCATAATAGCCCTTTCCATGACAAGGGCTGATTACACATGCTATATTTTTCTTTTTCTGGCATCGTAAGTTTCTTATCTCGACGGCTCAAGCTATGAGTGTCATCGGGAGCCATCACGAGACTGATTGCTCTTGACTCCCAGCAATGATCCTCCCCCCCTCCCTGACTATTTCGAAGACTCTATGGTGGGGAAAGGTGTATTCGTTGTCGACCTATCAGGAGCTGATGGCCACCATAGGGGGGTGCATTGCGATGAAACTAGTGGTACCGGTAGATTGTTGGCTGCTGAGAGGCGTTGAGAAACTCATTTCTCGCTTGACGCTATGCATGCACGCCAGGGATGTCCTTGAGAACCGGCATCGGATAGATCCTGGTGCCGAGGCCTCATCTAGTTCATTACCAGAAATTGTCCAGCTTCCCGCTACCGAAAACATACTGTAAGGCACGCTTGAGCATTCGGGGGGGGTGGTTTGAATGGCGCATTAGAAACTCTTTCATGTGTCCTGATTCCTTTCGTTTTATTTCTTTTATTAAAAATTTTAGCATCGACTCCGAGAGGATAACCCTTGCTGCCATGATCTGAGGCGGAACTGAGAGTGATTTCTTTTCTACCTTGCCCTGCTCGGGCAGAAAATAGGAGCGGGAGAAGTTTGTTATGAACCCGCAGCTGATTCGAGATGCCGCGTCATGTGTTCTGCGCACAGGTCTAGGCTGTCTATCCTCTGCGAAATCCATCCAACCTAGCTGAGGTCAGCATCCCTATGAGACCTTTGCGCAACGTTGTATATGAACATCCTATCCGAGGAGATATACATATATTCGCCAACTCTGAAAAGAACTCAACAAGGGATCAACATGGCAATTATCTTGATCATCGCAATGTATTCGATGCCTCTTGTCGGCTCTCGCCCCCAAAAAAACCCCGCGGTACTGAAAGGGTCGGGAGTTGGAATTCAGGAGCCCTCCCCACGCATCATTGAGTTTTTCGGTGGAATGCTGGTTGATAAAGTGAAGACATCAAGTACCAAAAGTACTTGCTAGCGTTCGTTGTCATCTACTCCCTCACTCTCATCTCATCTCGTATCGCATTCCGATGATTACCCAAAGAGTGAAAGAAAAAAGGAAAAGGTGTTGGACTACTATGACGAGCCTCGATTAGCACCAGACGGTAACGCCTCTACACTCGAGAATACCCTCAGCTGTTCAGGAAAAAAATAACAGGGGGTTTAAAAAAGTTGTGAAAGGGGGGTTTCTAACTTCGGGATACGATGTTCTCGGAAAGCATGATACAGTAAATATTACTAAAGAAGCTACTGCCCCCACTGTTTCGTGCCCTTTCGCAACCTACCGGTCTCGCCCTTGGGATGCGACCCGAGTCTTTCCCACTCTTTCGCAAACTCGAGGTAAGACAGCCGGCAAAAAAAGTTTTTCTGGCAGGTCACTGTTTTGACGGGCAATCAAGTCAAAAAAAAAAAATTCCCGATATATGATATATCGCAAGTTGCCAGATGCGTCGGACAAGGAACCTCAAAAGCTCTAACGTTGAGCGGTAGCGGTACGATAGATGTTTCTTGCGGTACAGACCCTTTTTTTTCTTCAACCGTTAACACACCAGTACAGTACGAGTACTCGAAGGGCATTACTTTGTGATGACTTGGTGAGACAATGTTTCAATGATCATCCATCTATTCGGGCAAAATAATAGTTACCGGTAGTTCGAGACATGCCGAAACAATTATAGGCACCCGTACTTGTAAGAGGTTCAATAAGGTCTCGCATGTCGGTAAATTTTTCTGACCTATGAAAGGTCAAGAAGGAAAGAGCCAAAAATTCACGGGCTGCTATTGCAAGTCCCGCTTCCTAGTCCCTACAGACGCCAGTCAAAAGCTTCAAGAAGAGCCTCAATGAAAAGGCTGGGGCTTTTTTCTTATTTTATTTTTATTTTTATTTTTTTTATAATACCTCCTCGTTTTAAGGTCGCATGAGATATCAAGCATCAACCTTGGAACGAAGCGTCGAGCAATCAATACCGAATCCTAATAGAGGGACGAAATGGTTTTCCCCCCCTGATCTGAGAAAGTATTCACATCGCTTACGAAGAGGATGCTACAGCACCGGTACTTATATACACTTGCACAAGGGCGGCAGCGGAACATGAAAAGCGCGACGGAGACCGAGTCCGAAGAGTTTCTGGGAAACAAAGCTGGCGACGGCCGCTTGACTTTTTTAGTTCATCCTATGTATCCAAGCGGTAGAGCTCCAAACATTTCCCGGGAACGGTGAAGCGACTACCCCGATAATCGTCGGAATTATGAAAATCCTTAATGAAGCTCAAAGCTTGGTGCATTTGCTCCAGCCCAAAGCTAACCCCTCTGTTTTACATTAATTATTTTAAATAATTTTTAACTTGCGGATGGTGCTGGTGGCGAATGTGTTGACGGGTATGTATCATACCAGTGCGAGTACTCGTACAGTACTCTTACGGCGGCGGAGAAGCGGGGGCAACCCGCCCCGCGCCCCTAGCAGGACTTCAACCCGGGTTTACGTGATTGCGTCAAAAGATGTGGCTAAAAGCCTGGTCTGAAGTGTCAGGAATGTGTTGATCCCTTTTTATTTATATAAATTTATACGATAGGCTACTCCGCCGTATGCTCGTGCGTGAAAAGTATTGTACTCTGCCGTTTTCCATGAAACGAATGCTCAAGTAATACACTATCCGATATCTCTGCTCTGTCATACCGTGCATCCTCACGGCACCAAGAATCACCACATCGTC
>QLOI01007047.1:0-21502 GCA_003313605.1 Tuber umbilicatum
CATGGGTTTGCCTGGGTTCTCAGCTGGCCGTCTTCATCAGATGAGGGCCGGAAAGAGCTACCTGGCTGCCCACACCTCTTGGTCCAACTGTGACGCCTCCACCTGGTGCCACTTTCGCGAGGAGACAGACAAGACCTTTGATCACGCTATCCATCACTGTCCGGCTAAGGCCCAGGAAAGAGCATCCCACCTTCAAGGTATCTCTAGTCTGGCGCCTGAAGCCCCCGTCTGGTCCTCGGCCCCCCTTATTATCAACTTGGCCCGATACATCTCCGCCACTGCCCCTGGCTTTCAGCCCAGTATGCCTCCCGTGATCACTGCCTCCCCACCTGCGTCGCCTCTACCTGGCTCGCCAGTGCCCTTGTTCTCCTCCCCTGCCTCCTCACCCTGAGGCCTTGAGGGTTTACTTTTCCAGCGTGTCTTTACTTGCTTGCTATTATTGTTGTTGGATGCCTATGGCGTCGGCTATGGGTGGTGATTATGATGATGGGTTTCTTTATATATGTTTCCCCTTGGACTGGGCTGTTGTTTTGGTTTGAGGTTACTTTACTTTTTACGTTAGTCATCGTGGGCGCTGCTAGGGATTTTGTTTTCTCATATTGAAGGATTGGTTGCATTATTTGGGTTTTATTATTTCATTTGTTACTGCATTGGAATTAAGGCTTTTTGTATGCCATAGCGCGAGCTGCATGTACGTTTTTAGGCCAGAATCAATAAACATATGATGGAAAAAGAAAAAGAAAAAAGAAAAAAAAAGGGCGACTACGAACACGACAGGTGGCTGTGGGGCAGGAATGATCCCCAGTGGAATGTCTGATAGTGCACCAGTGCCAGGTTGCTGGGTTAGAGCACTTGGTGCTATGGTGGCCAAACCGATCGCAGTTCAAGCACTGTGTGAAGGAGTGGAAGCGAAGATAACTTTCAGACCTATAAGTGGAGGAGGAGGCAGAGAGTCTCTTATTAACGAAGCTGGGTGCCTTTGAACCGGTGATTGAAATGACTATGGTAGAGGCCGCTTTACCGGCACGGGAGTCATCAGAGGTGAGCCATCTGGGTTGCTGTGTGAGGACGAGCCCAGTATTGAAGGTTGTGAGCTCAGTGGCGATGGTAGCCAGGGGGTAATGTGTAGGAATGCCATGGACCAAGAGGTGCGTGGCTGGGGTGTCCAAGTGGACGGTGGTGGTTCCAGGAATCAGGTGGTAGAAGGAACAGATCTTGCTGTTAAGCAATGAAGCCTTCACATTATCCATAGTAGTGAGAGTGACATTGCCGCCTTCAAGCGAAACTGTCTGGACCTTGGTGGCTGAGAGAGCTGTGTTGATGCTGTCCCTGAGCTGGATGGCAGTAGAGGTGAGGGGGGAGCCATCGTGTTTGATGACAAGGCGTCTCTCTCTCATGGTGATGGCTTTCTTGGGCTGTGGAGCCTTGGAAGGGTCAAGGGGTTTCCCCTCAGTCGCAGTAGGCTTGGGAGTGTGAGAAGGTTTTCTCTTCCTGCCTTTCCTCGCGACAGTGGCCCAGGTGGGAGGACCAGAGGAGGGAATGTGTGCAGGCGGTGCAGGAGGAGCCAGGACTGCGGGTGGTGCAGGGGGAGTCCCGGAAGCCTGGGTAGGTTGGGGTGGCGAGGGAGCCGTAGTGGGGGCAACAGGGCGGTTGGGGTCCGTGATGTGGAGGACCTCGATTTCCTCGCGAAGAGACATGAGCTCCTGAGTGACAGAGTCCAGTGCTCTGCTGTATGCTGTATTGGTTTGACGAAACACTTGAAGATGGATGGCTACTTCAGGTGGGGTCTTGAATTCTCGTATCGGTAGTTCCATGTCACACTTCACAAAGAGACTCTAGAAGTAAGTGGGATCCATGTGATCGATCTTCTCACCATGCCTTGTCAGGACTGGGAGCTGTGGCTGAGTGTTGCTGCGTGGTCGTTTTTGAGGGGGGGGTTCTCCAGGAGCGAACGATGGGAAGGTGGGGGGGAGGGAAGTTTCAGCACCACCAAGGGGCGTGAATCTAGACCCATAGGAGGGAGGATTTGGGTTGCGCCTTTGGCCCTTTCCTTTTCCCTTGCAGGAGGGACCGGGCAAAGAGGACATAATTGTAGGGTAGAGGCTTTCCCTGTGAGGGGTAAGCGAGCAAGCTGTAAGAAAAGGTTTTTAGCCAATGAGAGGAAGCCTTGGCGAAAAACTAGATGTGGTTTTTTCAATCGCTGTGTTTGTAACGGAGACGGAGCGTGTCCGCGGTCGCCCTTGCAGTCATCTTACTGTCAGGTATGTCAATTGTGGTGGACCCTGCGACGCCAACTCTTCCATCTGCCTTTCCTGCCCCCAGCGTCCTGGTTTGCACCCTGAGGAGGTGGAGGAGGAGGTCAGCATGGTTTGCACTTAACTCAACCGGCAGTTTTACTGGTTTTGTTTATTTCTTTAATTTTCAGCTGGCATCTTACTGCGCTATTCTACGCTTGACATCAGGGCAGGTTTATTGCCCCGTGATGTTCTTTCATTTCTGGTCAGGAGTTTAAGTCCTCCCTTGGGTTGGCTTTTTTCTTTTAGCGTTCGCTCCTTTTGTGGCTAACCTGGCTGCCCCTGCTGGTTTGTAACAGGGTCTTTCATTACTAGTTTTTGTTAATCATCGTTTGCGATGCTTGCGGATATGTTTCCGCTACGGTGATGGAGGGGTTTTAGGTTGTGACTTTTGTCGTTTCTTTTGTAATTGCGTTGGGATAAAGGCTTTTTGTATGGCATAGCGTGAGCTGCATGTACGTTTTTGAGCCAGGATCAATACATATGGGAGAAAAAAAAAAGAAAAAAAAAGAAGTGAGGATATCAATGCTCTGTCTTGTTATGCATAACCCACTCGCAGCTCACTAGAGTAAGGTTAAGCATTTTTAATGTTCGATAACGGAGTCTTGTCAGGAAGGCGTCGTGATTTTATCGCTAGCAATAATTTCGCTAAAACTACTAAGAATATGAAGTGTATACAGTAGCTTCTTATATTGATAAGCTCTCTTCTCCGTTGCTGTCTGTTCTAATAGGTGGGGAGGAACTCTAATATTTATATCTCGCGTGAGTTTCCGCGGCCAGTACATCTAATACCTATACTAACTAAGTACCTTCACTACAACTAGTAGTCTTACGTCTTATTAATCTTAAGTACGAACACTCATAGACCCTGAATGATGCCACACTTGTGGTCTTTTGGGTTATTTTACTACGTCTTCCAGAGGGTGTGCAAGACTCCGCTAGTCAGTAGTAGATGATGCCCTTGCCATATGAACTTTAGTCTGAGAATGCCGCTCAAATGTGAACACACCAATAGTTCCTCTGTCATTGAGATGATTCGTCTCAATTTTAGACAACGGTGACAACACAGAGGCATGACTGCATTATCATTATGTAGAGTCGGTAGGCAACGTGCGCCATCACTTCTTTGATTTGCCTAGTGAGAATAGGCTTGCAGCTACATCTCCTTAACTGCGGTCCGTTTTGCACACTTTTTACTTACTTGTAATTGGTCGACGTGTAGCATTATTGTTTTCTGTTTCGGCAGGCTTTTCCGCTCACACAGATATCATTTGTATCATATACTGGATTCTAGTTGTCTGAGTAGAGCACACTACCCCTCTCATATATCCTGTGAACCGGTTCCGGTTGGACTGACGGCGACGACGTATACGGTGTTAGGAGGATGCTGCCAATTATGCGAATGTTGCTGGCAACTGGCAACTTCACACCATACTGCAGGCGATATCCAGGTGCTACATCAGGGCCTGAGGGGGGGTGTTGGAATTGCATAAGCCTAACACGAGCTCCCTCCTCCCCAAGCTCGTTACGCGTCTTGTAATTTTCCTCTATTATTTCTAGAACTCAGCACCGTAGGGTAAAAAACCTTCCGCGTTTTACTTTGCCAGGGCAGGAAAACCTTTTGTACTATTCTACCTCTACCCTACCTGGCATCTCCGGATTTTCTCTATGAAAACTCTCCACAAACTCCTCAGCATGGTCCATACTCTCCGGTGTTTCCCAGGTGTTTTCATCCTCAGAACAACCTTTCCGTTTCACGAAATATCTTAGTTCACGCATCCCAATATTTCGTCCACAAACCTTCTTAGTGTATGAGATTATTGCACTCTGCACTATTTTCTCGACCTCCCATTACAAATCTTCCTCGATCTCCTCAGGGACTCGTGGAGATTGCTCCCGTCCTGCAAGAACGGGCACTAGGTACGGTTCCAGTAATGATACATAAAATACCGGATGAATATGCTAATGGTCGGAAATATTTCACTCGCAGGTTGAACGACCTCGTTTCTCTAAAATCTCTAATCGTCCAAATGGTTTTGGAATTAACTCCTTAGATGGTCGATTGGAGCGGATATCTTTTGCGTTTAACATCACCTTATGAACAATTTTGATCTCTGGTTGTTCCATCACCTCTTTATTATAATATTTTTTCATGGCTTCACTGGTACCTTTCAAGGTGATGGCTGCTTTTTGGTGTATCGTCTTCATCCAATGTGCGTATATCGTGGCTCCAGGATTTTGAGCTTTGCTTTCCTTCATACATTCTGTTTGTGGATGGAAACCATAGTTTGCGACCAATGGCGACATTTTGTGTGCGCTTGTGGCTGAGTTATTGTATGCATGTTCCGCTAATAGGAGTAGTTGATACCAATCAACCTGATCGTAGTTGTCAAAATTTCACTGATAACTTTCCAGTACTTGGTTGGTTCTCTCAGTTTGTCCGTCAGTTTGTAGGTGGTATGTGGTTGACATTTTTCACTTTATTCCCCACTGCTTACGCAGCGATTCCTAGAATTCTCCGGAAAACTTTGCCTCCATGTCCGGTACTATCTCGGTTGGCAACCCATGTAGTTTCCATACTTTCTGTAAGAAGGATTTTACCACATCCTTGGCCGTCGCATTTTCGTTCAGACCCAAGAAATGGGCCATTTTTGTGAATCGGTTTTCTAGGAACATAATTTTTGTGTGTTCTTGTGACTCCGGTACATGTTTTATAAAATCCTTAGATATTGACGGCCAAGCCGTGTAAGGTCCTTGTAGAGGTTGTAACAATCCATACCTGGTGTGTCGTGGAGATTGATTGTGTTGGCATTCGTCACATGATCGTACGTAGTCATTTATCCACTTTGCTAACCCTTTCTGATAAAAATCTTGCGGGATTACTTCAAGGGTCCTTTCCTGTCCCAAATGCCCCGCTACCTTAGAATCATGGCATCCTTTTGCGATTAGTGTTCGCAGTTCTTCGTTATAGGGTATGTAAAGTCGGTTTTTGTAGTATAGGAATCCCTTGACCGCTTTCCATTGTTTTGGTAACATCTTCCCGTCTCGTTCCAAAGCTTTCAACTGCCTTTTTTGTCCCTTCCATTCTTTTTCTTGCTCCGCAGCAACTAAGACTTCGTCGAGAAATTTGCTAGCAAATACCTTCATTTCTATCTGTGGTAGAATGGAGTTTGACATCAAGACTATTTCCTGTCTTGACTCACGGTGGTGTAGTTCGTCCAATTTAGCGAAATATTTAAAGGTTGCTGTATTTGCTTGCATTATACTTTTCGTTGTCCTAGTTGTTTCATTTTCTAGCGTTCGAGTTTGAATGAAATCGGTACTTCCGAACCCTTGGCCTACGCGCTTTGTTTCATCTAACTCCTTGACCTCCATCAATTTGGAATTGTCAACTTAGGTTACTATGAGCTGCGCTATGCGGTCACCCTTGCGTATTTGATAGTCCTTGAAACCATGGTTTCGCTATAGTACCTTGAGTTTGCCCGGATAGTCTGCATCAATGACTACAGGTCCAACCTCAATTCTGTTCTTACTCACTAATCCACTGTGAGACGCGATTCTTCCATATGGTCCTTGTGGTCAGCTGATAGCTATCCCTGTGTCGACTAGTAGCTGTCCCTTCATCGCAAGTGGGGCATCGTTTAATGCATAGATGTAGTGACCTGCTGCTATTTGTAACCCCCTGGTTGGTATTAGGGCCACTTTGATTAATCTTTTGACACGTATGTTGTGGAGCTTAGGCAACTCCTCCTCTGTTTCTTTTCCTTCATCCTCGTCGCTCTTTGCTGATGGCAAACTGATTTGAAAATGTTCTTGCTTTAGAATAGACTGTTCGCTATGCGCAGCTCCCTCCTCTAGACGGTACTCCGGCTGTCTACTAAAGGCATCAGGCTTTCCTCCTCTTGTACCTGGTTGGTATAAAATTTGGAAATTATATTCTGCTAGCGCTTGTGCCCAACGGATCTGCCTTCCATTCCATTTATTCGTGGTGAGAAAATGTTGTAGGTTTTGGTGGTTTTTGTAAACTGTAACGGGGTTTTCAGTGCCTAAAAGGTAATGTCTCCATTCCTTAAATGCTTCCATTATTGCTAGTAATTGCTTATTATGAATTTCGTAGTTCCGTTCCTGGGGGTTTAATTTTCGTGAATGGAAAGCCACTGGATAGAGTTTCTTGTCTTGAAATTGTGATGGATCACAACCAAGGGCGAAGTCGCTTGCGTCCATTTCAACTACTGAGTCTAGTCCAGGATGAAAATGACTAAGTATGGGTGCGGTAACGAATTTTTCCTTCAAGATTTCGCAGGCCATGTTTTGCTTGGTGCCCAAATACAGGTTTTTTGGGTCACCATTTAAGGTTTCCTTGATTGACTTGCAAATCGCGGAAATATTTTAAATGAACTTGAAATGTTGGTAAAAATTAGCAAATCCTATAAAGACTTGGACTTCCTTAACCGAAGTGGGCGCCTTCCATCCTCTTATGGACTTGACTTTTCCCCCGCTCTTTTCCACTCCTTCAGTATTGACAATGTAACCAAGAAATTCAACTTCTTAGACATGAAATACTGATTGTTCTAGGTTGACCACTAACTGGTTCTCTTTTAGTTTCTGCAGAACCTTTTTAACTAGTAGAATATGGTCTTTTGCGTTTTTCGAATAAATCAGGATGTCTTCTAAGTAGACAACGACGCCTTGGTCTAGAAATTCCCGCAGTATTTCATGCATCATTGATTGGAATGTAGCGGGCGCGTTAAGTAATCCGAAAGGCGTTACCATGTACTCATAGTGGCCATAACGGTACCGGAATGCAGTTTTCCATTCATCTCCTTCCGCTATTGGTACCAAATAGGACCCCTTCTTAAGGTCTATTTTCGAGAAAATCTGGGATCCTTCCACTTGGTTTCTGAGCTCTCTCATAATGGGTATCAGGTATCTGTCCGCGATGGTAACTGAATTCAAACCTCGGTAATCGACTACCAGTCGTAGTTTGACATCAGCCTTTGGGATGAAGAGAATAGGAGCCCCACGAGGTGATTGACTTGGTCGTATTTTCCCTTGTTGTAGCATTTCATCCAAGTACTTCCTAAGTTCCTTTAGTTGCATTGCCGACAATGGGTAAATTGGGCCCCATGGCATTTCTTCCCCATCCTAAACTCTGATGGCATGGTCCCATTTTCTTCTAGGAGGCATTTGCATAGTAACTTCCTCCTCGAATAGTTAAACATAATGGTGGTAATGTTTAGGGATCTTATGTATGATGTTCTCGACTGGTTTGTTCTTACACTGTATTTGTCCTACGACCTGTGCACTTTGATCAAAGTCTACCGTCTCGTCATACTCCCACATATCCCCCACTCCTTCATCGATTTCATGGTCGGGCATGAAGTTTCCACGAAATAACAATTTTCCGGTTGTTCAATATTCGACAAGTCCTGTTCCTTACACCACCCGAAAGGAATAATAAGGTCGTAATTTCCAGCATTTGCAATTTCACAGGAGATCTCCAATCGGTGGGAGTTAGTCCTGATTTCTAATAAAATTGGGCAAGTAAAATGGTTGCCGCCACTTTCAGTGGCCGAACCATTGAATCCTAAAATTTCTACAGGATAATGTCTTGTCTTCTACGGAATATCATATTCCCTTACGAAACGAGCGTTGATGAGGAAGATATTAGAACCAGAATCTAATAAGATGCGAACGTGGATTCTTTTTCCTTCCGCTTCGATGTGTGTGATACCTTCTAGACAGTTGTATCGTCTTGGTCTCTGCGTTCTTGCTTTCTTTCCTACTTCCACGAATGTGTGGGCCTTTTGTTTTTGAGACATTGTTTGGATGTTTGAGACCATCCCCACAGAGTTTCGGTCAATCAGACCTCCTCAGCTAAAGTAGTTACTGTTAGCCGTTTCCTTTATAGGGTTCTTATCTTGGTCGTGTGGCGTTTCACCAACACTCGAGGAGAGAGCAAGCAGTTATTGGGTTGCGTGCCCTTCTTTTCATCCACAACCTTTTGGTCATCGGGCGGCCCACTACTAGTGGTCTTTACCTCTTTGCGAAGGGTTCCTTCTCATCCTGCCTTTACAACCTGCAGGGAATGTCTGGGGGGTATCTACAATCGTCCAGATAGGTACATGGTATTACTATCGGGTTCATAGGTCTGGCCGATTACCATGTTCTATCCTTCCCGCGCTTGTTTTCCACCCTGATTTCATAAGATCATATCTGTTACAGAATTAATACATCAGTACTGTCGAATCAATTCTAGGGAGACAGTGCTTGTGAGAAGACAGCCTAGAGCTTTGTCGCGAGTGTAGCCGATGACGGCTCTCGAGTGAAGTATCCCTCATCACTCCCACGGTCGTCTCTCTCACCGCTACTCACCGTCCCTAATATGATTTCTCCTGACTTCGCTTTAATCCCAAGTTGGTCCTCAACAAAGACCTTTAAGTTTCTGGAACACCTGTCCAACTACCATCATTTATTTTCCCCGGTTGATGTGTCGGGGGTCCTTACCACCGGTGGCTGGGAGAGGTGCTCCTCAGATCGTTTCTTCGATTCCGATAGACCTGCGTGCCTCTTTAGCACCAGTCAAATAGACTCCCCGATCGCCGTCCCCGTCAGTACCAAATTCCCTTAGTCCACCATTTCATGATCTGAAACGTTTTCCCACACCCGTGTGGGCCTTTCGATCCATGTGACTTGTGCCATTTGAGGGGGTGGTTGGTTTCCATTAACCAAATTGTCTCGTAGAGGTCCTTTATTTCGTTAGTGATCATTACAATCCTCCTTGCGAGTACCTTACCAAGGAGCCCACTGGATTGCCGTTAATTACACATCCTCTCGTCAAATTTTCCATTTGTGTTTTGTTAACCCACATTTTGGACACCCCATGTATTCCTTTCTATCGTCAATGAGACTTTGCGGAATGCCCTTGTGCATCCTCTCCCATTCCGTGTTGTTACCCGATTTTTCAGCCTTATTCAACATTAAGGTTCTACCTCCTTGTTTGGCTGCCTTATATGCTGCGCGCTTTGCTTTGGTATGTTTCCTATGCTTTTTGATGATTTTCGGTCCAATCTTTTCCTCATCTGGGTCCTTTCTTTTAGTCGTTTTGACGTGGCTTTCTCTGATGGACACTCGTTGATCCTGTCTCTATTCTTCATAGCATTCGCCACATTCTCTTAACGCACTTAACTATTCTTCATCGAGGTCGTATTGTTTCCCCGATAATCGTTCCTGCATTTGCAGAGGTACTTTTTCTTCCAACTTTCATTGCCACGCAATACTGGTCAATTGCTCTTTGATGTTTAGGTTCTCCATTTTTAATAATAGGGTGGAAATCTTTCCCACGTATTTTAGCATCTCCATATCTCGTAGTGCGTCGCGATCCTCTCCAGTACGGGCATAACGGTTAGTAATTTCTTGCCAAAATAGTTGCCAATGAACGAGTTCTTCAATCCTTGGATGGCCTAGTTCAGTAGTCATAGCGCATCGATACCTATTCGTGAAATGCGCAAGAGCTTCTCCTCTCATACGACTGATGGCATATTGTATCCTATGCATATGTTTTTCCCATTGATGTGGGTTCCGTCGGAAATAATTTTCACATTGGAGTAACCAGGTTTTCATGTTTTGGTTGTCATTTGCTTCGAAGATTTGCAGTGGTGTGGCGTCCATACTTTTGGCACTGGCCAAACTTTTGCTTACCGATTCTATAAGTAGTTCCATTCGATTGTGATCCAGGTCTTCTTTGGGTGTCATTCCGCGCCTGACTTGTTGTTGCCTTCGTTTCCACCTTCGTCGATCTTCATCAGGGTCTTTGTAGCTTTCGCTGTCCTATGAACTACTTGTTGAACTATTGTTATCATCATCGTCATCACCAGGATGCCCTGGATTCTCTCAGGGACCATACGGCGATCCTTATCCTCCACTACTAGGCCCTACTTCTGCCTCTTGTCGGTGAGGGGCCTTTCCTTTTCCTTTTCGATTCTCTAGAGAGTTTGGGCTGTCCTCAGGAACAGGGATCTGAGGGGCACTGCTTCTGCCTTGGTTGGCACCTGACGGTTGCTGATTGACCAGTGCTAACAAATTGTCCAGTAGTGCTTTTAATTCCCATATTTCGGCATCATTCAGGCCTCGAATTCCCTGTTGACAGGCTGGTTTCTTTCTATTTATTCCCTCACATCCTCGTTTTCTTCATTTTGCGTAGGTAACTCTTTTACCAATTCGTCCTGGTGTGATTGTAGGATATTAAAATCCATTTCCAATAAAAGGTCTCATACGAGCAATTGTGTCTCAGTGTAACAGGGGCTCCATGTGGCAAGATGGATCCCAAGGATGCGGCCGTACCGAAGCTTTCTTCGTACGCAACGTGAAGAACAAATATGTAAGAGAAAAAACCTTGACGTTGAAACTTAATATCGTTAAGCCGCAGCTTTACTCAATAAGTTCTCGAGAGGATAGTTGATCGTCTTAGGAGAAGAGGTCTCGCATATACTTAAGTAGAATTATATCGCCAGCTCCTCTCCATCACTCCTAAGCTCACCACCATCGCGAGCATGCCCATCTCCTCTGGGCGTCGGGCTAACATTCCACCCAATTTTTGCCGGCTCTACTAGTTCATTATCCGACGTGAAGTGTTCAAGCAGTATCCTGATACATGCAATCAACTGCGGGAGAAAACACTTCATATCACTGTCCTGTGAGTGGCGAACTAACAGGTTACTGCTAAGCTAGTCTAATATCGAACTCACAGTCCCATTCGTATTCGTCTATGCAAGTCTCGTAGCCAACCATTAGGTTTGACAACTATATCGTCCTCTACTGTCTACGACACGATAGCTTGGTCTACGGACTCCCGTGATGAGACACTTAAGCCATTGGTATATACAGGCGCTACCTGTAGCCACTGACGATAAACACCTCAACCAAGACGAGACTACTACGATCTAGAGCTCGCTAACAACCTCCAGATATCTTACACTCTTCCGGAGACATACCGGAGTCGAAGGTCTACTACTTAACCAGAGGCCTCAAGGGCTTCCGGTGTACCTTACATACCTACCACCGTAGGCTTATAAGGAGCAGTGGTGTATGCACTCGAGAATCACTTCTCGTGTAACCATTCGATCGCCCCGTGCCTCCTCATATATCCTGCGAACAGCTTCCGGTCGGAAGGACAGCGACAATGTATCCAGTATTACGCCGCCGTCTTCAATCATAGGCTTTTACTAGTAAACCAGCAACTTCCCTACAGTTGGCCCACGTCGCATTGTCTGTACATCAGGGCCAGAGGGGGGTGTTGGACTCAGATATCTCAATGTTCGTCCAAGGCAAGATTTTCTCCGGTTCGTAGCCCAACAACGGATTACTCGATTGAGCCCAGATTCGAACCTCCTATATAATCTTGCGTAACAAACAATTCTATGATTTTTCCCGAAACTTCGCACAACCTTTTACGCTCAAGGTAGGGTAACTCCTATCCAAAAGTAGGGTAACCTGTTTACAAAGGTAGGGTAACTATACTCCCTAAGGTAGGGTAACTACCTGCCTTAGGTAGGGTAACTCGCCGTAACTCTCGGAGACCCTCCGAACTCGCAGCGTAGACTTCCCTACCTACCTGGTATCCCTTTCCTCGTTCACAGTCTAAGCATTACCATTTGCTTAGTCCACATGGTATCCCTTTAATAGAGTTACTTTACTAGCCTAACCGTAACCTTTCCGGGCTCCGGCATGGGATAGGACTAAGTCTACTGTAAGATCCAGCAGGGTCGTCACAATCAGTTGTCCCTATGTTGCTATGCAATAGCTGACTAACTTCTTTTTACCGCTCCAGCAGGTGCCGAATCTCATTTTCTTCAGTTATTCTTCTTAACTCGGACAGGTCCTATGCTTAACCAATTACTGAAGTAACCATTTCTAGGTTCTTGTGGAGATTTTCTACCTCTTCATCTACTAGTTCCTCTCCTTCCTTAACTCTTGTCCAAACATCTTCCCAATCTGCCACTGGGCGTTGTTGGCAGTTTGTAAGAGTATTGGAGGCAATCTGTAGTCGATCTTGGGTTTCCTTTGCCGTCCGATTAATACATCGTATTACTGTATCGAGTTCGGTCATGAAATCTCTCGTAGTTCGTCGGGCCTTAGCTTGAGGTCCTTGGAGTGGGGTAGAGTATCTTTCGAGGAAACTGAGGGAAGGTTTTGTTAGTCCTCCAGGGGTTGGTTGTACCAAACCCCTCTTCTTAGACTTGGATTGTCCTTTGTCAACCCTAGATGGGGGCCGTACGACGTGGGTTCCGCTACAACTGGGAACGTAAGTTCATTGAACCGGTAGTGGTTCCGACATTGTAGTGAAAACTTGGTCAACTCCACCATCAGCCAAGCTTTCTCCCATAATTTCGTCTTCTCCCATAATCCTTGATGCCATATCCGAGTAAGTATCTGGGCTGGATTTTGAATAGTCCATTTTGTGGTAGAAAAGGAATCTTCCGGTAGTCCAAGTGTCTGTAACGACCCTGCCAGATCTTACAGTAGACTTAGTCTTATCCCATGCCGGAGCCCGGAAGGGTTACCGTTAGGCTAGTCAAGTAACTCTACCAAAGGGGTTACCATTTGGATGAAGCAAATGGTAATGGTTAGACTGCAAACGAGAAAAGATATAGCTACTAGGTAGGGAAAGTCTATGCAGCAAGTTAGGAAGGTCTCCGAGAGTTCCAGGGAGTTACCCTACCTAAGGCAGGTGGTTACCCTGCCTTAGGGAGTATAGTTACCCTACCCTTGCAAAGAGGTTGCCCTACTTTTGGATAGGAGTTACGCCCCCTTGAGCGTAAAAGTTTACGCGAAGTTTGGGGAAAAGTCATACGATTGTTTGTTACGCAAGAATATACAGGAGGTTCAAATCTGAGCTCAATCGGGTAATCTGTTGTTGGCCTACGAACCGAAGAATATCTTGCCATGGGCGTTATGTAGAAATCTAAGTCCAACACCCCCCCCGGGCCCCAATGTGCGGACAACGAGTCATAGGCCAACTGTAGGGAAGTTCCTGGTTTACTATTAAAAGCTTATGATTTAAGATGGCGGTGTAATACCCCATACGTTGTCACCGTCCTTCCGACCGGAAGCTATTCGCAGGATATATGAGGGGGCATGGGGCGATCGAATGGTTACACAAGAAGTGATTCTCCAGTGCCTACACCACTGATCCTCATAAGCCTACGGTAGTGGGTATGTAAGGTATACCGGAAGCCCTGGAGGCCTCCGGTTAAGTGGTAGACCTACGACTCCCATATGTCTCCGAAAGACTGTAAGATGTCTGGAGGTTGTTAGCGAGCTCCAGATCGTAGTAGTCTTATCTTGATCTAGGTGGTTTTCGTCAGTGGCTGCTGGTAGCGCCTGTATAAGACCATGGCTTAAGTGTCTCATCACGGGAGTCCGTAGATCCAGCTATGGTGTCGAAGACAGTAGAAGACGATAGACTTGTCAAACGTAATGGCACCATTGAATGGTTGTCTACGAGACTTCCATAGACGATTACGAATGGGACAGTGAGTTCGATAATAGACTAGCTTAGCAGTAACCTGTTAGTTCGCCACTAAACAGGACAGCGATATGAAGAGTTTTCTGCTGCAGTTGATTGCGTGTATCAGGATACTGTATAAACACTTCACGACGGATAATGAACTAGCAAAGCGGACTGACATCCGGCAGAATGTTAGCCCGAGGCCCAGAGGAGATGGGCATGCTCGCGATGGTGGTGAGCTTTGGAGTGATGGAGAGCAGCTGGCCATATAATTCAACTTAAGCATATGCGAGACCTCTTCTCTTAAGAGGATCAACTATCTTCTTGAGAACATATTGAATAAAGATGTGGCTTAACGATATTAAGGTTCATCGTCCAGGTTTTGTTTCTTACATATTTATTCTTGAATTTACGTACGAAGAAAGCTTCAATAGGGCCGCATCCTGGGGATCCATCTTCCCACAGGGAGCCCCTGTTACGGTATATCGTTAAAGGAACTTTTCGCTTAACTCATTCTCCCCTGATTAATTGATTGACAATGGTTGAAAACATTTTCCGAGTACGCGTCGCTTGTCTGGTACAAGAAGCATCGTGTGGAAAAGAAGATGTCTTTCAACCCTGTTTGTGTTGACCATGCTGCACAGCAGGCACATGACCTCCATTTACGATCGTCAGTTTTCGCAGACCTATGTTGTCCTAAATGGCCTGCTATGCCCAAACTTATCGAGGTGGCCTCAATTGACATTCCCGAAGAATGGTGGGATGTTGTCGTGGCCGACCCCGATCGTTTAAATCATTCCTTCACCTAGACGCCGCTTAAGGCAGGATTTATGCTGATTGCCCTGCGGAGTTTACGTTTGCAGAGGTTACGCGACAGTTCATCGTGCCTTACATTCTTCATGAAGTAGGCCAACAGATCAAAGCGGCGCAAACTCAAATCCGATACTGGAACGATGAATCTCAGCGAATCTTTCAGCAAGAGATTTTTGATGCGTCCGCCAACTGGATGCAAAGACAATAGAGGTGCTACAATCAACTGGTTGTCAACCAGCAAGCCATTAACGATAGGGTCCATGCCTTAGAGCGGGCAGTCAAGGAAGGTCATTAGATAGATGCGCAAAACTCTGTCATCATCACCGTCGCACCTCCAATGCCGAAGGAACTAAGGTTACCCTTCGCGGAACTTTTGACGCAGATTCTGCAGGACCCGGAATATCAAGGGAGGTTAACGATGGCAGGGGCAGCTGTGGCTTCAGGCCTGAGCCAAAGGGCACCCACGGCTGAGACCTCACTTCGCCCCTTTGGTGAGCAAGTGGCAGTAGCTTTCTCGTTGACCATGACTAGGAAAAGCTGCACCCAAACACGCAGTGCGGCTATGGGTTCAAAGCCCTCTGAAGTCGGGAAACAGCGAAAGACTTCGCCGGAAACTGGTGGTAATGCACCAAAGCCAATGCTCCCAAGACGAGCCCTATTGTACAAGTTATTCCCCCTCCAGCTCCTGTAAGTAATGATGCACCAGGACCAATCACATCGAAGCCCACATGGGCACCTCCACCACCGACTCCTGCGGTACCAGTTTAGCCAATCGGAGTGGGCCTGTTGGGCTCGACGGGCAGGGCTCTGTTCCCTCCACCACGTTCGGTAGAGGTATATCCGGCCTTTAATCAGGAGCAACCACAAACCTCCGGTGGCTTTACTGGTTTTCGGCAAGCAACACCAAGGACAGGTCCATGTGAACGTCAATGTCGCATAGACCACCTCTCACTGGAGGGTCGTGTTCGGTATCTGCATCACTTTCCTTGTACCTGGCGTCGTGACGAGCCTGTAGTACACCTAGATCATTCTTTAGAGACTCACGCACCTCAGCCCCCGGCCCCACCTCCTCATCTAAGACCACCCAAGTGTCGGCTAGGTCGGCGAAGAGGACATGTGGGACCACAGAGGGATCCTGATTCTTGCGAGGCCATTGTGCAATATCTATTTGGTTTAGATATGGGAACGGCGAACGATAGGCCTAGTACCCCGATACCTCCTCCTCCACCCGAGACCCCTAAACAACCTCCAGGGGTTAAACCCAAGCTGGAGATCAGGGGGGTGATGAGGAATGCTTTGATGGATACAATCGCCCTGGGGAGACCCACAGTAGAAATACTGGTAGCAATGGTGTAGGGAATGCTCCCCCACCTGGTGGAAACATCGGCGCTGGGGGAAAGCAGGGTCATTCCAGTTCCTCTGATAGCTCTGACGATGATGCCGACTCCATACCTGATCTTACCCCATTCTTGGGACGGCGAAAGCCCAACTGGAATGAGGCCAAGAATAGGAGATATGACCGTGGGTTGGCTAGGTTAGCTGCCTTCCTTGGAAGAACGAGTGGGCAATCCTCTCATAACACCAGTGGGCCCTCTGCTTCGGCAAGGCCCAAGAAGCCGGAAAGATTAAGTAACATAACGGCTTTCAAAGGAAACACTACGGACACCAAACGGTTTCACGCGGACGTCGCGGTCCAACTCACTTATTTCAGGAAGTCCGGTTTGGGCGACATAGATAAGATTGGCTTGGTCGTTCCAATCTTGGATAATGCAACCAAGAACTGGTATTTAGGTATCCATCGTTACATCAGTGAGGATGAAGAGATGCGGATGGGTATCATCTTCAATCCTGACCATGAGCTGCGAACCCGGGCATGATTCCCCGCTCGGGTTGAAAACCAGTTTTGGTGGGCATGAAGATCATGATCGCAACCTGGTTGAATGGATGTGTTTGTCTATGAAGCCTGGAAAGGTTGACAAGTACCACGATAAAGTAGTTGACCTCTCGGCCAGCCTCGAATACACCACTTCAAAGCAAATAATAGATAATGTTCGGACAGGAATCACTTCTGAGTTGCGAAACTCATGGGCGTTAAAGGAACCACATCCTACCGAAGCCGTTGCATATATCGATCTACTTCGTAAAGTTGGCCATACCCTTCAAGACAACGCTAACTTGGTAAAACGGTTGCCAAAGAGCACGGTGGTTCAAGAAATGACAAGGCTAGCATTTAGGGCTCTTCCTCAAAGAAGCAGCGAAAAAAGGAGAAGGGTTCGGGTAAGTCAAAATCCCAACCCTCCACGACGAATAAGTTCCCAAAGGTTGGAGAATCCGCATATGCCATGGCTCATAAGGTCATTCCGGATAACCTAACTGAAAAATGGCGCATGTCTGGGCAGTGCTCTAAATGCGGGCCGCCTGGCCACTTCTGGCGGAAATACACCTCGTCTTCCCCTGTTGTTCATTCAGCAACGGGAAAAAATAAGCGGTCAGCTAATGAGGCAAATCTTCAAGAGCCACAGGCTAGCAAAGTTAAACGCATAGAAGCTGCTCCTTCTTCAGCTGGCGATTAGAAACTCCACGAAGTACGTCACGCCTCCCTACAGATTATGGAGGTTGATACAGAGGAATCGGACTAAGGTAAGTCTGTCATCAAGGGCAAACGAGATTAAAATAAACTAAGGAGCCTCTAGATGAAGGAAGGGGCTGATCATTGGATTACCGGAAACAAGGCGAGAATCCGGGAGGAATCGTGGTTATGTAGATGTTCTGGGTCGCCTTTCTTTAGTTCTTTTGTCAAGGGCTTTCCTTCCGAATCAAGGTTACTTGTTTTCCTTATGGGTTCGCGTTGCTAGGAGAGTTTCCCTGGTTATGTATTGTCTTTGTTCTTAAAAGTTCACTACGTCGAGCCGGACTTGATTAAGCAATCAAAGTTGATTTCTAGTTTACTTGACGAGGGTTTAATGAGCGAAATCATGCAAGCGTGATAGTAAACATTTCCAGCCATTTATATCATTATTGAATTTTCACGACCCGTTGTGGCCGCCCTTTATCTCGAAAGGCAAGGGATACCACCATCAAAATGGTTAATGAGTGGAAACCTTCAAAGCGATTGAGGGTACAAGACCCTCTAAAACATACTAACTCTATCCGTGTTAAGGTACTATTTCAATAGAAACTTGGAGCAAGGAAGAGCATTGCAGAGGCTACACTCGTACTAGATAGTGGTGCTACAGGCCCAGTCCTTAGTACTTGCTGGGTTAAGGAAACCCAAATGCCATGTGTGCGGCGAACCGTATCTTGTCCAATCTCAGATCCGCGTGGAAATCACCTACCCGGATCGAGTATGCACTACACCAAGGAGGTGAAAATGCCTATTGGAGACCACGTGAATAAGATGCGATATGAAGTCGCTGACATTAGCAACTCAATGTTTGATGGATACTTACCAATGTCATGGTTACGAGACCATAATCCAGATATTCACTGGAAACAATGTATGCTGACGTGGAGATCAGAATATTGTAAGGCACATTGTTTAGGTCCCAAAAGACGTCTACAATTTATAACCGAAGAGGAAATGTTAGCTGAAGATACTAGTTCAATTTACCTCTTAGGGATGGCACAGTTCACAGATGAGGACGGGGGAGATAGTAGGCTGAAGCTCCTACGTGAGTATAAGGACGTTGCGGATATCTTTAGCCAACAGCGGATTGAATTGATGCCGGAGCATTCGAAGTATGATCACCAGATCGAGCTACTTACAGATACAAATGCGCCCTTCAGTCCAATTTATCCTTTATCAGAGAAGAAGCTTAAGGTCCTCCGTGAGTATCTTGATGAGATACTACCTGCGGGAAAGATAAGGAGGTCTAGCTCCCCTGCTGCTGCGCCTATCCTTTTTGTACCAAAACCAGATGGTACATTAGGGTTATGTATAGACTACCGTGGACTAAACAAGATAATGGCAAAGAACCGATACCCTCTACCGTTAATGAATGAGCTCCGAGACAGACTTGGGAAAGCACAGGTGTTTACTAAGTTGGACCTCAAGAATGGATACTACCTTCTGCGAATGGCAGAAGGAGTGGAATGGAAGACAGCATTCCGATGCCGGTATGGATTAAATGAATATACCGTGATGCCTTTTGGCTTATGCAATGCTCCGGCAACTTTCCAAGGCAGTATCAATGAGGTCTTCAGGGACCTATTAGACGAAGGCGTCATCGTCTATATGGATTATATATTGATCTACCTGGAGACAATGGAGCAACATGTCTCCCTAGTGCGTAGGGTAATGGAAAGGCTTAGGAAAGCGCGCTTATCCGTTAGCATAAAGAAATCAACCTTCCATCGGAGAGATGTTGAATTTCACAGATATAAGATATCTGATCGCGAAATATCCATGACCGAGGCAAAGGTAGACGAACTTAAGAAATGGCTACCACCCGATATTGTCCTTGAGGTCCAGAGCTTTATCGAGTTTGTAAACTTCTACTGCAGGTTTATCGAAGGGTTCAGCAAGATTGCGAAACCTTCCACCAGCCTGACAAAGAAGGATGTCAAATTCTATTGGACACTAGCATGTCAGGAGGCCTTTGATTTTTTGAAAGAAAAATTTACAACCGTGCCTATATTAGTACACTTTGACACAGAACGTCAGACAAAGCTGGAGACCGACGCTAGTGACTTCGCTTTAGGGGCCATATTGTCCCAACTATGTGAGGACGATAAATGGCATCCCGTAGCCTTTCATAGTAGACAGTTCCCCCCAGCAGAAATAAATTATGATGTCCGTGATAAGGAAATGACTGCGATCGTGGCAGCATTCAAGGAATGGGATCATTTACTACGGTCGGTAGCGGATCAGGTTACCAATTACACTGATCATAAGAACTTGGAATATTTTAACAGTACCAAGTTTCTAAACCGTAGGCAACATCGCTGGGCTGAGTTCTTACAATCATTCGACTTCCGGGTGGTACACCGTGACGGAAGGTTGATTGGGAAGGCCGATGTCCTGTCTAGGCGTAGGGACTACCACCTTGAAGGGGACGGTAATTCTCAATTAAATTCTATGGAAAGCTTTTTTCGCCCTGGGCAATGGGTAGTTCAACCGGAGCGGGACATCTTGCCACCACAGTTGTTGCAGGTGTGCTAAGGATTCCATTTACAATCCACGTTCCTGGAGTGACTCAAACAGGTTGCATCAAAAGACAAGGAATATCTGAAGATCCTTGATTCAGTTAAGGAAAAAACCAAGGGAGTTGATCCTAACCTTGCGATTGAACAGAACCTACTCCTCTACAAGAACAGTTGGTACATACCTGCGAACGAGGGGTTAAAAGGTACAATCTTGGAGGTTAACCTTGATTTTCACTTAGCGGGACACTTCGGGACACACAAGACTATGGAAAGGGCCCCAAACAGGGCAACCTCAAGGTGGTCCCTGACTGCTGCACTGCAACTCCTTCACTCTGCACCAATTGCAACGACGAACACCCTGCAACCTCTCCTTCCTGCCCGACAAGGATGGCCCTGAAAGAAGCTACACGGCTTCCCAAGGACCAAGTCATCCCTGATGCCCCCCCTCAAAGGTCCGCCTTGCCCGACCCCGTTACCCCTCTACAGCAACCCTCCTCGTCCGAGCCCCCCCTGAACACGGCCCACCAAGTAGCAGATGACAACCTCTTCATGGCTCGCCATCTACGCCAACTTACCGCTCGCCCCCCTCCTACCTCCTCTGGTTCCCGCCCCCCCCTGGCCTCTCCCTTGCCCGCAAGACAGCTTTTCCCCTCTGGCGCCCCAACTACCAATTGGGCAGAGGACTCTACCCACGACAATGACATGGAGCTGTAAATGAGAGCACAACCTGCGCCCTCGTTATCAGATGCTTCACTACATTCCCACTCCCCCCATGGTGCTTTGGTTCCTGAACTTTCCTTCATTCAGCATAATTGTCTTGGTAGCAGTTATGTTTTTCATACTTTATTTTCGTTTCTTACCTCTGCGAAGAATTTTCCTCTTGTTGTTGCTTTGCAAGATATTCCTATGTTTAATGGCCGCCCATTTGGTGCGAGCTCCTATAAATGTTTTTTTCCCCCCATTTCTTCCGAGTACAAGACACGGGTTGCTCTTTATGTTTCTGAGCAGTTCTGTTCTGTTGTTTCGGTTTTTCCTTTATTTTTTGGGCGAGGTGATTATATGGGTGTGAACTTTCGTTCCCCTCATGGGGTCTTTGGTTCCCCTTACTTGTTGTTCCGCCTGTATAACTCATACTCTACCGCTACCCGCGATGGGAGACCCCGCACTCTGCCTCCTGGCCTTCTCTTCCCTCAACACCAGTTCCCTACGCTTTCACTTGGGGACTTCAATCTTCACCACCACCTCGCTGACCCTCCACGAGCCATCTCCGACTCAGAGCTGTCAATTTCTAAGCCCTACTTCACTACGGCCTCCGCCAACGCATTCTCCCTCCTCAATACCCCTGGCGTATAGACTAGGTTCCCCTTTGACAACCTATCCAGGCCCTCCGTCTTTGATCTGGCTTTTGCTAACCACAGCCTTCTTCCTTACTTTCACGCTTGGAACGCCTCCCTTCCCTCCACAGGTTCCGACCACGTCGCTATTTTCGTTTCCTTTGGGCAACTGTCCAGGTCGGTCTCCCCCCCTAGACCCAACGGGAACACTACCGACTGGTCCTCTGTCGCCCCAATTCTTCAGTCCATCGCAATCCCTGCGGCTCCCTCCTTCCCCACTGTAACGGGGGCTCCATGTGGGAAGATGGATCCCCAGGATGCGGCCGTAGCGAAGCTTTCTGCGAACGCAAAGTGAAGAACAAATATGTAAGAGAGAAAACCTTAGCGGTGAAACTTAATATCGTTAA